>JARJDR010002721.1:0-12148 GCA_030264135.1 Myllaena sp. GC000078
CATTGAATTTACTTACAACTCGAGTATCTATTAATTTGATGGTGTTTTGTACAGTTGCACCGCAACGCGCTGGTGGTGCTGGCATTCCTCAGCAACGGTTCGTGGGACCCACTGGACCGGTGGGTCCACCAGGTCCGGGCGGAGGCAATGGTGGTGAAGGCGGTATGGCGCAGGCACAACCGCCCGCACCATCACCGGCTCAACCGCAATCCGGCGCGCCGAGTGGCACGCAGCCGGGTCCACAGACTGCCACGCAAAACCAGGTGGGCGGTGCGCCTCCCACAACAGGTAATAGTTTTGCATCCCCGATGAGTTTCAGCCGTTGTATGTCGTTTACATATTTAGCTTTGTCCGTAGATCCGGAGAAGCGCAAGCTCATCCAGCAGCAGCTGGTGCTGTTGCTGCACGCCCACAAGTGCCAGCGGCGCGAGTCGCAGGGCAACGGCGAGGTGTGGTGCTCGCTGCCGCACTGCAAGACGATGAAGAACGTCCTGAACCACATGACGACATGCCAGGCGGGGAAGAGCTGCACGGTGCCGCACTGCAGCTCCTCGCGGCAGATCATCAGTCATTGGAAGCACTGCGTGCGGAGTGATTGCCCCGTGTGCTTACCACTTAAGCAGGCCGATAAGAATAGGAACAATCCAAACAGTAAGTGATGTTTTGCGTGAGCTCGAATGGTACTATAACAGCTTCTTGCTCAGCAGCAACCACGACGACGCCACAGAGTACGCAGAGTCCTAATCCATCACCGTCGGATATGCGACGAGCCTATGACGCGTTGGGCATTCAATGCCCGACGACGGCAACAGGTCCTACAACGCCAGCGGGGTTGATTGGTCAGCAGCAGCAGCGACCTGGGTTGCGGATGCCGATGAACGCCGGTGGGCCGACGATGCCGAACATCGCACCTGGTTGCGCGACCGGAATGGGCGGCGTGCGCGTGTTGGCGCCACCGCAAAATCAAGTTGCGCCCAATGTGAGTTTACCGCTGGGCACCGACTCCCTGCAGCAGCAGCTGCAACAGCAGAATGCTGTCGCACAGACTGCCGTCAGTTTGCACAATGCCCAAGGCAGTGTGCAGCAATTGTTTGACCAAAACAACGCCGGATTAGTAAGTGGCTTTCACCATCCTATCTATATCTGTTCTTATTGTTTCTTTGCTTGTTACAGCTCAATCCGGATAATCGAGTACAATTGCCGGCCGGTCTTCAGGCTGGTCAAGTGACCGCAACGCCAGTGCAAGGCACCAAAGAATGGCATCAGCATGTGACGCCCGATCTCCGAAATCACTTGGTCCACAAGCTGGTGCAAGCGATCTTCCCCACGCCCGATCCGCAGGCGATGCTCGACAAGCGCATGCACAATCTGGTGGCGTACGCACGCAAAGTGGAGGGCGATATGTACGAGGCGGCGAATTCGCGCTCCGAGTACTACCACCTCCTCGCCGAGAAGATTTACAAGATACAGAAGGAGTTGGAGGAGAAGCGGCAGAAGCGAAAGGAGCAGCAGCAATTGGCCTCGCAGCAGACGACGCAGCCGCAAATCCGACCCACGCTGCCCGGCCAGCCGGGTCAACCGGGACAGCCGGGCGCCGGTGTGCGACCCGGCGGCGGTATGGTGCCCTCGCCGGCGGTCGCCGGTGGCATGTCGAACAATTCGCCGAGCATCGCCGGCCTGGGCCTAAACAACGTTCTCAACCAGCAACAGCAGCGTATGATGTTCCCAAATCAGAATGCGCCGCAGAATCAGCCCAATGTGGTGGGCTTGCCGGGTCCCTCGCCAACCGTCAATCAGGGCTTGTCGCCGTTTAGTCAACCCATGTCGCAGCAAAACGCCGGCACGCCCACCTCGCAACAACAACAACAACAGCAGCAGCCGTTCAACACGGCGAACGGACCGACGTTACCGCAGACATCACCAGCTGGCAATAATGCGGCGAATACCACCGCCGCCCAGCAGCAGCAATTCAACGACGTACTAAAGAGTAGACTAGCACCATCTCCATCCACTTTCATGCAGAATAGCATGCAGCAATCCGTGCAGCAGTCACAGCAACAGCAGCAGCAGCAGCAGCAACAACAACAACAACAACAGCAGCAGCAGCAACAATTGCCTCAGCAACAGCAGCAGTTGAACAATGTGCGCATGCCGACGCCCTCGGAAATGCACGCGGCGACGCCGCATCCCTCGGCTGGTCCGAAATCCGTGAGTTCGTCGCGTGGCGCCAGTCCGGCACCGCCGACGCCGCTCATCTCCTCTTCGCCCGCCTCCTCCGTCGGCAATATGGGCAAGGGGATGTCGTCGTCGGAGCGCCAAGCGCTGGCGGCGCCCGCGCGCAGCAGTATGTCGTCGATCATGTCGGCTATTACAGCGGCGGCGGAGCGTGATGACGACTCGCCGCCTGCGTCCAACGGCTGTGCTGGGGGCGGTAAGCTCGACCAGCAGATCAAGCAGGAGGACACCAGCATGGACATCAAACAAGAGGACTCGTGTGATGCCTCCAATGGGCATCTGGAGGGCGGCAAGGGAATTAAGACTGAAATCAAGCGCGAGATCAAGTCGGAGCCGATGGATGATAGCGATATGCCCATCAAAGAGGAGGATCAGATCAAGAAGGAGCCGCGCACGCCCGATATCAAACTCGATCCGGACATGAAGCCACCCAACATGGATATGATGCAGGCGTCGATGGATAAGAAACGCGACGGCAAGAAATGCAGTAAGTTACTTTGCCTACTTTGACTACCATTTGGGCATGGGCATGGTTTTATCGCTATGTGTTTGTGTTATAGTTTTCAAACCAGATGAGTTGCGGCAAAAGTTGATGCCGACACTGGAGAAGCTCTACCGACAAGACCCGGAGAGTATACCGTTTCGACAGCCGGTTGATCCGCAAACGCTGGGGATTCCTGATTACTTTGATATTGTCAAGAATCCCATGGACCTTTCTACGATCAAGCGGAAGTTGGACATCGGGCAGTACTCAGACCCGTGGGAGTACGTGGACGACGTGTGGCTGATGTTCGATAACGCATGGCTATACAATCGAAAGACTAGTCGAGTATTTCGATATTGTACTAAGGTAAGCAATGTTTTAATATGCTGGAAATAAGCATATCTAATTACAAACTTATTTTTTGTATAGTTATCCGAAGTGTTTGAGCAAGAAATCGACCCGGTGATGCAAAGCATGGGTTACTGTTGCGGCAGGAAGTACACCTTCAATCCGCAGGTACTCTGCTGCTATGGGAAACAGCTCTGCACCATTCCACGAGACGCCAAATACTACAGCTACCAAAACAGGTCAGTAACACGGTTTGGGTTTGTCATTCTTGCTTATCGATCGTTGATCGAATTAATAGCGCATCAACACGCATCTGGTTGGCATCTTAATTAACTGAGATTTACTTTGTTTTTGGTCCACCATTCACCTAATCGTGCCCATCAAAACCAACCATCATCATTTCGTGTATGTGTGTGTTTGGCTTCTTCATTGTAACGAACAAAAACCTTGCACCTGGCAATGTAACCTACCCTGCGATACGTAACCACTGACCACATCACCATTCTCATCGGCTTGGTTCACTCCTGCGCAACAGTCTTAAAGCATACGGTCTTGGCTCCAACAGATACACGTTCTGCCAAAAGTGTTTCAACGACATTCAGGGTGATACCGTAACGTTGGGCGACGATCCGACGCAAGCGCAAACGTAAGTTTACTCATTCAGTCATTGCTCATTACTGGGATTGCACATTGGAACTTGTTTCTTCCATCCAGCGCGATTAAGAAAGACCAATTCAAAGAAATGAAGAACGACCACCTGGAAATGGAACAGTTCGTTGTCTGCGAATGCGGGCGAAAACTGCATCAAATCTGCGTACTGCACATTGAAAACATCTGGCCATCCGGATTCACCTGCGAAGAATGCCATAAGAAGAAGGGCACGAAACGGAAAGACAACAAATTCAACGCGAAACGGCTGCCGGTGACGAAGCTCGGCGCGTACATCGAAACGCGCGTCAACAACTTCCTGAAGAAGAAGGAAGCGGGCGCCGGGGAAGTGAGCATACGTGTTGTCTCCAGCTCGGAGAAGACCGTCGACGTCAAGCCGGGCATGCGAAGTAAATTTGTGGAGAGCGGCGAGATGTCCAGCGAGTTTCCGTATCGCGCGAAAGCGCTCTTCGCGTTCGAGGAGATCGACGGCACGGATGTGTGCTTCTTCGGCATGCATGTGCAGGAGTACGGCTCCGAATGCGCCGCACCGAACACGCGGCGCGTCTACATCGCCTACTTGGATTCGGTGCATTTCTTCAAACCGCGCCAATTCCGTACGGCCGTCTACCACGAAATTCTTTTGGGTTATATGGATTACGTGAAGAAGTTGGGGTACACCATGGCGCATATTTGGGCGTGTCCACCGTCCGAAGGCGATGATTACATCTTCCATTGCCATCCGCTGGAGCAAAAGATACCGAAGCCGAAGCGGCTGCAGGACTGGTACAAGAAGATGCTGGACAAGGGGATTATCGAACGGATTGTTTTCGATTACAAGGATATACTCAAACAAGCCATGGAGGACAACTTGCGATCCGCCGCGGAGATGCCGTACTTTGAGGGTGATTTCTGGCCCAATGTGCTGGAGGAGAGCATTAAAGAACTGGACCAGGAGGAGGAAGAGAAGCGAAAGCAGGCTGAGGCGGCAGAAGCTGCGGCTATCTTCCAAATGAATGAAGAAGAGATTGGCGCTGACGGCAAGAAGAAGGGCCAAAAGAAAGCTAAAAAGAGCAATAAGTCCAAGGCGAATCAACGCAAGAACAGTAAAAAGTCGAACACGCCGCAGACGGGCAACGATCTCTCGGCGAAGATCTTCGCCACCATGGAGAAGCACAAGGAGGTGTTCTTCGTTATCCGCTTGCATTCGGTACAATCAGCCGCCAGTCTGGGTGCCATTCAGGACCCGGACCCGTTCATCAACTGTGATCTCATGGATGGCCGCGACGCCTTCCTGACGATGGCGCGCGAGAAGCACTACGAGTTCTCGTCGCTGCGGCGCGCCAAGTACAGCACCATGTCGATGCTCTACGAGCTGCACAACCAGGGCCAGGACAAATTCGTGTACACCTGCAACAACTGTCGGGGCCAGGTGGAAACGCGCTACCATTGCACGGTGTGCGACGACTACGATCTCTGCATTCAATGCTACGAGAAGGACGGGCATCCGCATAAGATGGAGAAGCTCGGCCTCGACCTCGACGACGGCTCGTCGCCCAGCGACAGCAAGCAGGCGAATCCACAAGAAGCGCGCAAGCTGTCCATTCAGCGGTGCATTCAATCGTTGGTGCACGCGTGCCAATGTCGCGACGCCAATTGCCGCCTGACCAGCTGCTGCAAGATGAAGCGCGTCGTGACGCACACGAAGGGATGCAAGCGCAAGACGAACGGCGGCTGCCCGATTTGCAAGCAGCTGATCGCGCTGTGCTGCTATCACGCGAAGCACTGCCAGGAGACCAAGTGTCCCGTGCCATTCTGCTCGAACATCAAGCACAAGATGAAGCAGCAGCAGTTGCAGCAGCGTCTGCAGCAGGCACAATTGCTGCGGCGGCGTGTGGCGGCGATGAACACGCGCAACGTGGCGCCCACCAGCGCGCTGCCGTCCAACAACGTGCCAATGGTGCAGAACGTGCCCAATGTGGTGCCGCAGGGCGCGGTCAGTCCATCAATGAACGCGAATGCCCTGGGCGCGGCCGGTCTGGGCGTGCAGAGTCCACACCAGGCGGGTATCGGACACAAACCGGGCACGCAGACACCGCCAGCGAACGTTTTGCAAGTCGTCAAGCAGGTGCAGGAGGAAGCAGCCCGCCAACAAGCGCCAGCCGTCGTCAGCTACGGGAAGGTGAATCCTGGTTGTGTACCCGGTCAGAATATGCCACCGCCACCGCTTCAGAGGTCAATGGGTCACATTGGCGGAAATCCGGCCGCTGGTGGATTGATGTCGATGGATCAATGGCAACAACGCTATCCTGGCACTCCCAGTTCGGTTCCCATTCGGCCACCGGGACCACAGATGATGCAACAGCAGCAGCCGCAGATGCAGCACATGCAAGGTGTCGCACCTACCGGTCGTCCGGCTAGTCCAGAGGTCCATATTGGGGTCCATAACATTGTCAACATCAATATCAATGCAACGGGTCAACAGCAGAGAGCTGCCGCCGCAGCAGCTGCTGCTGCGGGACAGCCTGGTAGTGCACACAAGGCTGCTATACAGCAACTCATGCAGACGTTACGATCGCCACAATCCGACGAACAACAACGCCAATTATTGCAAATACTGAAGAGCAATCCACAACTGATGGCGGCGTGTATAAAACAACGCCAGGCGCAGCAAGCTCAACAACAGAACGCGGCTGGTGTTGGAAACGTGGGCAACAACTCCAACCAGCCGCCCCTTCAGCACCTGTTGAACCAGCAGCAGAACGCGCCGCAGATGAATCGCATGCAGTCGCAGCAGATGCTTGGTCATGGTGGACCTGGGGGTGCTGCGCAGGGGAATCCCGGCGGACAGCAGATGACGCAGCAACAACAACAATGGTACAAGCATCAGCAACTGCTTCAGATGCAACAACAACAACAACGCCAACAGCAACAGCAGCAGCAACAACAACAGCAGCAGCAGCAACAACAACAACAGCAACAGCAGCATCAATTCCAGCAACCGAACGCACCGCCGTCGTACCAATCACGCCTGCCGGCCATCCGCCAGCCACCGATGGGCGGCTACAACTCGTTCCAAGACCAGCAGTATCCGCCACAGATGCAGGGTTTGAAGCCGTCGCCATCGCCGGTGGCGTCGCCCGGCGGCGTCATGGGCCCGCCGATCTCCGTGCAGCAGCAGCAGCTGATGCAGAGCGTGCGCTCGCCGCCGCCCATCCGCTCGCCGCAGCCGAATCCGTCGCCGCGGCCGGCGCAGAGTCCGCGCAACCAGCCGGTGCCCAGTCCGCGCGGGCCGCAGGCGTCGCCGCACGATCTCGCCTCCACCGAAATGCTGCTCGGCCAGAACCACAACAGCGGGCAGGACGATGTGCCCTCGATGACGCCGCAGGACCAACTCAGCAAGTTCGTGGAGCAGCTCTAGTGGTGAGTGACCTCCTAATCGCTGGTTAATTGGTGGACGGATGAAATTATCTCTCAATTTTCCATTCAAACCTGGTGCTGTGCGTTTAAAAACAAGTATCAAAATGAAGCTGTATCTATGATCAACGGACATACTATATATATATTTAATACGACAAACAAAAAACTGTAAAGCGAAAAGGGAATTGGATCCGAAGAAGGGCCACCAATATGTACAGTTATTGTATAAAGTAGATTTTAATGTTTTAGTCGGGTGGATCGACGACGACGATGGCGGAAAGCTAGTGTAAAAAATTGGAAAAAGACAGAGATATCGGTGTAAGAGTAAATTTTAAACAATATATGCGGTCGAATGCCATTTATAAGCGCGTACCGGCCGGCAGCTATAAAAATCGGAATGGACGTTTTACAATCGAGTAACAAGATTTGTACATAAAATGTTGATTAAGCAAAACTTAAGGAATTAATTTCGATCTAGCGAGCGATCAATACTGGATTGATTGTTGATATGAAGCATAAACGTTTACGCAACGTACATCTATTATTCTAATTATCATGTGTTATTGTATGAAGAGGAGTTATACAATAATTGTTTTAGTGAAGAGTTTACCTAAAAGTATTTCGCTTTGCGAGGCTGTGTTATAATTTTTCTCTTAATTTAACCGTAACGTTATATTTTCCTCGTATGTAAATGAACATAAACAAAAGAAACTTATATGGTAATCGATAAAAATGGACCGAAATGATGACGATGATTACACAATTAAACGTGAAGCAAACGAATTAACGGATTGTTACCTGCACACAAATCGGATAATTGTCGATCTACAAAGAAATAATTATTTCATTTTTGTTAATAACTGTAGTTACTATTCATAAGCATACAACATTTATACATTATATAAATATTATAATATGGGCTAATTTTTATACATACGTACGGAGATGCAAGAAGAATGTTGTGTGTACGGTTCGTTATTTAATCGTTAAATTGATCGCGCTCTATACTTACACGGAATCGAAGTGCTCCTCGTTACTCTATAGTTGCTATGAAAATCGGGAGAGAAAATCGCCACGGACATAATTGTGTGCATTCGAAGGGGTGCGAAACACGCGGCCTGCCTCGCACATCCCCTGTTCGGACTCGCCGAGAATATGCTTCTTCAACGAGAACAAGAAACTTTTAGCAATCGACCCTCTTGACCCACCCCCCATCCTCTTAATATTACTACTATCACCCACGTCCCCAAAATCCACTCTCCTTATAAATATGTAATGGAAACCCTTGTGTATACAAATCTCTTGATTGTTTTTATACATATATTTATAATTTATATATACATAGATTATTATATTGTATACAAATATTACGCGTTATGTGGATGAAAGTATGACGGTAAAGAAGATAATTAAAATGAAGAATAAATAAATTTACATTCCACAATGTGGAGTGTCGATTGTGTGTAAGTAATGTGTAATAAAGTAATTATTTTATTTGTTCTTATGCGACCGGAGCGCACACCCGGTTGCGCCGGTGCGACATAACTTGTGAAAATGGAATACAAAGAATTTGAAATAAGATTCAAGTCGATATCTATATCTGTAAATTTATTCATGCATTATTTGATATGAAAACTAAATGAAAAAAAAAACAAACTATTAGTTGAAAGAGTGATGTTGCTAAACTAAGTACTAAACGAATTCATTTGTTTCGCATTCGTGAATAAATTGAACGATGAATTTGATCTAAAATATTATGCAATTGACATGAAGAATTCGATGGTCAAGAGAACACTCCCTCCTTATTTATTATTTTGAACATAAAAGAATTATTAGAATTACATATTAGTGATTAAGTATTATATAAAAAATAAACAATATATTGAAAAATTTAAATCTTGTATTCCTTATTCTTTTCCAACTTTTTCGTTTGTTCTTAAATACATATTATAATGCAAGTAAATTAGGGCAATGCAATTAGAAACAATAACCACCAACATCTTTGGTAAGTAGTACCTATATTCATTCTATTACATGTTTCATGTTAATTTCAATAGAAAAAATGGTATGCATTTGTACAATAAATCATCAGTACAAGCAGCATATCACATATATTTGATAATAGCTAGCAGTCATCATGGAAGAGTGATATTGGACAAATCCTCGCCTCTTCGATTGCATGCTTATGTAGAAATACTTGTCGCAACTTATGCCCGCAGGTGGTTGATAACGAATGGAGCTACAGTAAAGGCAAGAGCGTAACAGTTAATACATACACAATTAGGCATAATGGGTATTAAATCAGATTGATTAATATTACCTGATTTAATCAAGCCACAAATGAGACTGAAGACAACCAAATTGCTCAAGGCGGATTCCCTGGCGCGCCGCCTCTCGTCCTCGGGATCGCGTGGGCCGAACGGACCTGGACCTGCTGCTTGAATGCGACGCATTGTTTCTTTTTCGGGTTACTAATGAGATGAGATAATTCACTAATGCAGTCTTTGTCCTCCAAGTTCGCGCAGAATGAAAATGTGAATGATGTGAATAGGTTATGTTTGGGAAAGTGAAGTTTCCAGAAAAGTTTCTGTCTTTTTATCAAAAGTTTACATTTCAGGATTATTTCTGGGCAATTTTAATGTTTTTGATTTTTATGGTGAACGGGAAACAACATCGGTTGAGCTTACTTGCATAAAACGTTTAATATAAATTGCAATAACTTGATTATAATGATGTAAAATTACGTATTGTTTATAATAATGTCAGCCATTTATGAAATCGCAATTATGAGATTCAGTTTGCAAACTCTAAATTTATGCTAATTAGGAATGTGCTGGTGCTGCTAAACAAAATATGAGTTTGCACATACATAATTTGTTTCTCTTGGGTATTATCATTGGTGCATAGTTGAGAAGCAATCACACATATCTACCAGTTTTCAATGACTAACAGTTCACAAATCATAATTATAAAGAAACATATCTTTGAATTTGGTATCAACACCCTTATCAGATACGTATAAATTTATACTAATTAGAATGTCATGGTAATCTGGCAAATGTTATTAAAATTAATCATACATAGGTAAAAATATTTGTTCAGCCATTACGGTAAAACATAAAATCAAAGTGCTCTTCACTTAATATCAATCTTAATATTCGCAATTCCGCAATGCAAACGCCCAAATCTATTGCAAATCCTTATAAGGTACATGCAAATCCTTCACAATCCAAAACTGATCGACGATCGCACCCTGCTTATCATCGGAGACTTGCTCCAAGTAAAGATGCGTTTTATTGAACGCCTTCAGGCGTGTATATCCATAGTCGCTTGTGACGAACGCCGACCATTCAGGTGCGGGCACCTGGAACGTATCGGTGCCCTCCTTGCAGCCGGCCGACCCAGTGATGATATGCACCGGCGCTTTTGGATTCACATACGGCGCTTCATAGCTGCCGTTATACACCTTGTAATCATAGATCGGCCACAACCGTTCGTAGGAATGCTCATGCGCCCAGATCGCCAAATCCACGCCGTAATCGTACATCAGTTTCTCCAAACCGAAGAAGTGCAGGAACGGCAGACCGACGCGCGTCAGCGTTTCGTGGTGCGTACAATCGTCGCTGTCGTCATCGCTGCAATACATTGGCCTATGACCCATGATGATAATCCACGGGCGTTTCGCACGATTTGCCGGCGAATTCGCTTTCTCCAAATCATTCACCAGCCACTCGTATTGGTTGACCAAAGCCTTTAGGCCATAGTTCATGAAGTAATACAATTCTGTTGACACACTGATGATATGTAGCGGACCGATGTCGAAACTGTAGTATGGTATATTATGCCCGAGCGGCATTGAGAATCGCGAGGCATAGTTACTGAAATTACTGCAATCCACCATAATTTTAGTACATATTGATTTATTTATGTTTTGCTAAATACGTACTATTTTTCTTCATGGTTGCCAGGACATGTCATGTATGGTACATATGCTGCAATAGTTTCGATTTGTCTCATAAACTCATCACCAACTGCTGCATTATCCTACGAATCACCCCACAAAATAATATACAACTGATAAAATAGATAAGGTACAAGCTTACAGTGTTCATATCGTAAGCAAAGTCTCCAACATGCAATATAGCATCATAGTACCCTCTCTGGGTCTCTCCTTGAAGACGTGCCAAAGACTGAGCATTCTCATTGCCCATATCACCATAGATTGCCAATCTGGGCTGCCAGTTCTCCTCCGGATCCACTGTATTGAACCAGAACTCAGGTGACCATCCAAGCTGACTGCCACAATGGTATACTGTAAATACAAATCACTTCTAGAACAATCCATAACAACCCCCAACTAATAAATACATACTAACCATATCTGTTATTAGGATTCAAACCACGTAATGTTACAGTATGAATGTATTGCGTGTGTTTGGCGGAGCCTCCATCAACAAACACCATCGAAGCACCGCTCTCCTGCAGGATCATGCCCCCGATCCCATATTCAACGATTGAGTTTGGGGTGTCGTTGAACGTGGACCATGTAACCACCACTTCGGTAACGTTTGCACCAAAGCTGAGATGCACCTGCTCCGGCTGATAATTGAAGGTCTGTGCGTGCGCGCAATTTCGCACAATTGCCAGCGCAAAAAACAGGAAAACCACCATGCGGGACATGGCTATTGTTTGTTGTGTGCAGCACGCGCACGGACTAGAAGTTGATTCGCGTTGAGTCGCGCACTATGGTTGTTATGATAATGCTGTTGAGCGAAGCTTTTGTCTCATCCTTGTCGGCGGTGGCGACTATCGCGTGTTTGGTGGTACACCGATTGATAACATTGCGGCGCGCAGAGTCGCTGAGCAGAATGTAGATCGTAGGAAAATCGAGCGTTGGGGGATTTTTGTATAACAAAGTAAACATGCATCAGCTGACGCTGTTCATTGTCAATTGGCTGACGCATCGATTCAATTGCCGTTTAATTTCGTGATTGTTGTGCATCTGCAACAATA
>JARJDR010002724.1:0-14751 GCA_030264135.1 Myllaena sp. GC000078
GAAGGTATTCATGATCAACAGGTCGTTCTCTATGCAGAAATCTAATATTCTTTCGCCATTCGTGTTTCTCTCTTCCTCGCCATTCTTTCCTATCACATCATTGTATATGGCGTCCTTTAATTTAAATAAAGAATATTGTTGAATAGTTCTCATTTCTTACCAAGCATGTACTGCAGCTAGTTAGCATGAGTATTAAAGTGTTGAGTTTGCCGCTGATTAATTGCTGAGAGAGAATTTTCTTGGAGTAGCTTCCCAGAGTAAGAAAAAACGAACCGCACACGCGCGTACACTTGTTGCGAGCGGCAGCGCCAAGTAATCGGCGGTTAAAACTGGCTGCATCGTGCATGCGTCAAAACCTTTTTATACTTTGCACGCGCTAATAAGCAATCATGCTTGATTATAAATTACATTAGCGTCTAAATGTGCATCATACACCCTTTGTTATACCATAAAATCTATATTTCTGGTATCATTATTCAACGAAATGAAATTTTCTCTGAATCGAAAAATATATCAGGCAGAAAAGCACAGACACACGCAATGTATAAAATAATATCTTTTTGAAACACGCTTGAAATTATAAACGAGCGAAGCTCCGTTTGCACAAAGGCCTTCTCTCGTCTCGCTACTCCATACACGCGCACACACAACACGAACGCGTTTGAAATATTTTACATGCGCGTCCGTCAGTCAACCAGTCCGCATTGTTATAATTATGTCGCTCATTTACCTTTATGCCATTCATCGTCCTTGCCGCCTCGTAATGAAGCCATTGCACAATTACATAATTCAATTTTTTCAGTGGTTTACAAAAAACATTTTATATTAATATTTATTCAATTTCGCATTGATTACAAAAGAACACCACAAAATATGTACCAGTTTTCTATTCATCTCTAAATTATCAATGCTTCAATGCATGCATACCAGATTATTGTTAGTTTTTCTTCACCTTCTTAACATCCTTCTTTTCTCCCGACGAGAAAAGCGATTTGATAAAACGGAAGAATAATTTGAAGCTGTAGATGGTGACAAACAAAGCGGTAAGGCCGCAGAGCGCAAGGAAACCGATGACGTCGAGCAGAAGATACTGATAGAGCGGCATGCCGACGGCGGCGGTGCGCATATGATGAGCGCCCTTATGCCTCGCCACGTATTCGATCCAATAGATCGCCGTGTCCATTGGCGACATGGGACGATCACGGAATCGCGCCGACAGTTCCTTTGCTCCCTTATTAAACCTGCACGGAAAACGGCAAATGATTTACATGCTGCAATTATGTCACACTTTGATACGACTCACTCTGGATCAAGGACCTTCTTGAGCGCCTGATAGACCATCTCCTCGTCAGCTTCGCGGAAGTTGAGTACGACGCCGCCTCCACCCGCTTCGAGTGCACGCGCATTGGTATGCTGATCACCGAACTGAGGCATCACAACCACCGGCACGCCGCAGTGCACCGCCTCGGTGGTACCGAGGAGACCGCCGTGTGAGATGAACGCCTTCACATTCGGATGGCCTGCAAAACGAATTCATATGTGAATTATTTTTAAAACATCCTATATAAAGGTCGTACACCCTCCTAAGAACCACCTCTAACCCGTTTACTTATTTTCGTCGACTAAAACCGGACAAGAGTGGCATGCCGCGAGCAGTGAACGCAAACATCGCAGCCCATTCATGCATTCATAGCGCTGATGCGACAAGAACTATGGGGCCGCATGGAGGAGGAAAACTTACAACAACTAAAACTAAATTTCTATTTGCGCTGCGATGTGTTCTTCGTCACCATGAGCGCCCGCCCGAGGTATTGTCCCAGCTCCGAGCCGCACCGACGATATTGTGCGGAGATGTGACATTGTTCGTCCCCGCAGCGGTGTGATTTTACGAAAGGATAACGTGCGAGGATAACAAAAGCAATCGTGCAGAATGGCCGTGGCGACACAACGACGTCCCTCTCTCGCGCGCGCGAGAACAATGCATGGCACTGTCGGAGAAGGGTTTGCAGTTTGGGAGTCAACAACAAAACCGAAAGTTGTTGCAAATTTTAAGCGTTATTAATGATGCCGGACGAGAAATACCCTACGGAAAGTTCACTAGTAAGAATCACTTTTTTCCTATTCTTATTAATATTTAAAAGTATTTTTATTGCAGCGAATAGCTAATTATAGAAAAAATAACTCAAACGAAAAACGAAAAAGTCTCTTTGATAAGCCGCTTACCGGAGAAGATTTAATAATAAACAACATGGCTGGCGGGTAGATGCGAGCATATCCCTTTCTGTTTATTTAATTTCTCTGTTCGTGCACTTCGGATCTCACCCGCAATGCTGTTATTTTTTCCGCTCTGCGCCACAGAAAAAAGAGAAGAAAATAAGCCAAAAGACTCACATAAGATGTCAAATTGCGGCATCCATTTTTGAATCATCACATTGTGCGGCTTATTCGGCATTGTCTCGTTCTCCCACTTCCAAAGCACGCGCTGCTTGAGGCGACCAAAGGCGCGCAGGAACATCTCGCGCTTGTCCTGCGGGAAGGTGTGCCCTTTGATCATCGAGCCCATACTGAAGTAGATTACGCCTTCCTTGGATTCGTTTATCCATTTTTCAATATTCTGTAACGCAGAAAGCAAACACAACGATTGTTTGGTTTGTCTTAGATACAAAAGTAAAAGTAAAAAATCCTTTTATGTTCCTAAAAGGTACGTAAAAGTATTAATAATGCATTTGTTGGCAACGAAAACAACGCCATAAGAGATCACGCTGGTTGATTGACTATGACGCTCCATGAAGAGCACACATGATGGTGATGTAGGTGTGTGGGTAATGTGGAGAAAATTTAATTTCGGCATAAAAATTCCATGCATAAAAATTATTATTCATCGAGCAGCATCGCATCGGCGCTGTTCTAATGCGTGCGCGTGTGCGCGCCAGCGATAACGTTGATGTGTTGATGTTGGAAATGAAAAGGAAAACGTATGCGGATGGATGCTAATAACAATGAGGCAAACATGAGTTCGAAATCCATCAGAATGCATTTGGTGATCGATTGCGCGCGATAGCCGCACGCAATGAATAATGTAGTTGTTGGCCGCCTAAGTTTCCCGCCATGATTGCAAAGACGTTATTGTGCTCTGGCAGCTGCATCGATTTGCAAAAGGACCAAAGTAAAAAATTTCTGAGAATAGAAGCATTCTCTTCTCGCGTGAGGAAATTCCGCGACACTTTGCGCTGCGAATGTAATCGTATGTCGCGAAACGCTAAAGATGACAAGCGCAACAAATCCGATTCGCGCGAGAGCGAGGGAAATTTCCATAAATTTT
Organism: Myllaena sp. GC000078; assembly: GCA_030264135.1. Taxonomy (NCBI): domain Eukaryota; kingdom Metazoa; phylum Arthropoda; class Insecta; order Coleoptera; family Staphylinidae; genus Myllaena; species Myllaena sp. GC000078. The sequence goes on from JARJDR010002724.1 coordinate 3,323, forward strand.
GCTCATTTCCACACATATCCGCGTTTATAACACAATACACCGCGCGCCTGGCGAATATTCCGCGCCGGCGAAATGAAGTTAAGGTCCGCTCGCACTGCCAACTTGACGCCCCTGACAGCTGTTGCGCGCACACTGAATTTTCCGCGTGTGCGAAAAATACACAGACTGGCGCGAGCGCGCATTATCCGCACTGTCGCGCGTTTATGCACTGGCTCGACGAATAAAAAAATTGGAAGCGATATTCTTTTATGCGTCACTCTCTTTCTCTCCGCCGCCCCCGGCCCGTGGCGTCAACTTCGTGACGGAAATATAATTTTTAATTTGATTGCCGCCTGCCTACGCCCTGCGGTGCTGGCGGATGGCCATTATTATGCAAATTCGCGTTCGCAATTAAACGTTGCGCCTCATCGAATCTAATCACCATGGTAGGCGCGCTGTCTGAAAGCTCCGTGCTACTGGAATGCGTTACCCGCAGTAGTTGTTGTCCGGGTAGAAAAGAGGATTGAATAAAGCGCGTTTTGCTCACCGGGGGCAATTTTTGCACGCGCCCAATGTGTATGCCGCCCACTTCGATCACATTGGGCGGCTGGACGAGCGCCGCGCTCAGCGTAAAATGCGTATTCACCAGCAGCAAACTGGCGTTCGCCGCGAAAATCTCCACATCCACATCGCCATCGTTAGCGAAGTGCTGTACATACGCATTCGCCAGGCGCACGCTGGCGAAATGATAGAGTACGCCCGCGGCGGCGTACATGAGCGCATTTTCGGCGCGGCGCAGAAAGTGCTTGCGCATGCGGCGGTCGTAATCCAGGAAAACGACGGGCGCGTAAGCCGGATTATCAGCGGCCCCGAAATGCGCGCGTGTCCACGGTGGCGCGTAGCACGAGCTGAGGGCAATTAGCGGCGCCCGAACCGTTCGCTGCACGGCGGCGAGCAGGCAATCACTGCTGAAGAACTCGGCGAGGATCAAATCGAACGCGTAGGGTGGTGCTGGTGCTTGTTGTTGTTGGTCTTTGCCACTTCCGACCCGAGCGCTTACGAACTTCCGGAATGGATTCGACATCAATCCATGCCGGCAAGCTTCGTGGGCAAAGCCGGCGATTAAATTAATGCCCATATACATGTTCACGCGGCCGAGGGCTGTTGATGTTGTCGGCTGCATGGGAATCGCGTTGACGAGCGGTTGCACACTACCGGCGAGGTTTACGTGCTGCGTGGGCGGGCGGAAGCGCGCCGACGCGAAATGACTGATAACGGTGAGCTGGTGGCCGCGCGTCTGCAGTTGCACCAGCAACGGTTCGAAGGTGTCGAAGTGACTCTTCATCTGATGCGGAAAGACGGCGAGGATTTTATATCGTGCGCACGCGACGAGCGTTACGAGCGCGGCGTTTACGAGAAGTGCACGAATGGCGGACATTATCGCGCGCGCACTGCCGTAAACGCCGGAGTGTGTTTGTTACTTATAGAGTGACATAATGAAATTTAATGCCGACTACTCCGGCTTCATTGCGAAATAAAAGAAGCACGCTGTGGGATTGTGTTGCGCACCTGTGGCGGGCGTTTCGCGCGGGTGGGTATGTGAAAGCCGCAGATTTGCACATGACCCGGCACCAGCGCTCTGGGTGCTGTCAGAGTAAAATGGGTGTGCTCCAGCAGCAAACTAGCGCGCTGCGCAATGTCTTCGAGCGGTGGTAGATCGGCGCCGAATGCCTTCTTGGCAAGTTTATAATCCTCCGGTTGATGCACGTAGAAGTAGACGAGGCGTGACCAGGCGTCAATCAAGAGATTTCGTAGTCTTTGTCCGTAGTCCATTGATCCAGAGCTTTCCATGAGGACATGCGAATTGTGCGCCGGGTTGAAAGGCACCCCGAATCGGCTGTGGAACCATGGAAACATGGTGGTGCCGCTAAGTTGCACAAATGGCACTCCGAGCCGGTGCACCAGACCCAGAAAACAGTCGTTGTTGAAGGCGTGCACTATCGCCAAATCAAATTTGTCCACTTGACCATCGCTATGATCTTTTAAAAGATTCTGAATCTCAGATGTGTATATTCCATCTTCACACGCTTCCAATGCATGGTCATGTACAACCATTATTTCTTTAAAAATGTTATAGTTTCCAAGTTGATCGAGATCCGTGTACTGTTTCAATGTTACATTCATTCGATAGCGTTCTTGTAGGGCGATATGTTTGAGACGCGCACTGTTCACTTTTTGGTCATAGCTGATCAACGTGACGTTATGCGCTCGCCGAAGCAGTTCTTCTACAAGGACGCTCATCAACGTGCTATGACTTTTGCTCACGTGTGGCAATATCGCGAGTATATTATAACCCATTGCAAGCGAAAGCAATGGAAAGAAAAAATAAAATTTCTGCATGATGCGTCTGCCTTCCGCGACCGAAGAGAACTATTCCGTATTGCAACGCGTAATGCTTCTTATCGGGTGCATTAATAATAATGTCGCAAAGATTTCAAAATAGCTGTAAGATAGCATATGCTAATTATGGATATCCGCAATGTATCAATATGCATTCATAATACAGACAAGATTGATTTCCCATTCCCCACCTACGGGGCAGTACACAATTAATTGAAACTAATTACCACGGCAATAGTCAATACACACTCTCGGCGCTATTCAACGCCACTTAATTAGTTTCATTGAATACATACGCGCGCTCTCAACCACGCTAGGCATAAAGTAGGAGCCGTGTAAATTAATTAATTAATTTTACCTCTGGCAGCAGCAAACTGCGGGTGGTGGTCGCAGGCCGTCGTCGCCGATGCAAGTGGATGCCGGCAATTTCGATAATTGCGGGCGCCAGCGGGCGCGGGCGCGTCAACGAAAAGTGCGTGTTTGCCAGCAGCACGCTCATATTGCGGCCGATCGCCGCCAATTCGGGCATGTCGGCGCCGAATGCGCGGCGCGCCACCGCCTCGTTGCCGGCGCTCACATAACGCGCGCCCACGATTTCGGTAAATGCGTATGCGATGCTGTTCAGCAGGCGCTCACCGAACGTCATCGCATCGCCGAAGTACATGAAGTGATTGGGCACGTATGCCGGATGCGCCGGATTGCCGAAGAACTCATTCGTCCACGGCATCAGCACGTGCGTGGTGATACCGATCAGCTCGGCGCCATAGTGCCACGCGAAACCCAGAAAGCAATCGGCATTGAACTGCTCCACCATCACCACATCGAAGCGCTGCGTATGCGCGAGAAACGTTTGCACTTCGGGCGAAAGCAGGTGTTCGCACGAAAGAAGGCCGTTTTTGGCTATCAGAAGGATTTTCTCCCAGCGTTGCAGCCGGATGAAGTGCGCGAAATCGAAACGGATGCGAATGTCATGGTTCGGTTTGAGGACGACGTCGGTGAAGTTGGTGATCGGTTGCGGTTGGGGGAAGTGACTGAGTACGGTCACCTCATGGCCACGGTGTGCGAGCTCTTTCATGAGATCCTCAAAGATCAGGTAGTGGCTCTTGCCTTCGAATGGGAATATCCCGAGGATTTTTGCGGAGTCTGCATGTGATGCGAGGATGCAGAAGATTAGCGCTGTGGTGATGCTGGCAGACATTTTCGGGGCAATAATGAAGAGCACTGAATTGGACACGTTTACACTACTAGACTACTAACACGACACGAACTATGAAATGAGAATTGGGTATGCGGACATTGTTAATTTTGTGGATTGCCGTGTTAAAATTTGGGTTCGGTGTTTGACCGCATAGGTGGTATTTTGTAAGCGCTCCGCATATTTCATGTTTAATGCTCATGATAAGGCGATTTTATGCATTGACTTGCGTCAAGCGTCATTTTCATTCCTATCCATGTGGAAATGAAATTTTTATCGAACCGATAAAAATTGTGGTTAAAATTGGTGTAATTATGCATTCTTTAATTTATGTTGTTTAATTGAAACTGATAAGTCCATTTCGAAAATGAGTGAAATTAAATTTCGTTTTATAGATAGAATTAAATGTATTTAATTAAATTCGATAGTTTATTCTTTGTTCCCGATATTTTCACGAAGAAGAAAAGATGATGGCAATAAAATCAATAATAAAAATAACTGTTCAGAATTATTCTACCATAAAGTGTATATAATTAACCATTTTTTCAACTCAGCGTTGGTCGTCGTACTAGGTATTTATAGTCACTAACAGTTTGAATGTCAATGACGACATTTATACTCGTTCCAATGTAATTAACTATCAACTCATTGTAGCTGAAAAACGTATTTTACCTTTGGTAACTTCTGGACTTTTTTATTATGCAGATGCACACCTCCAATATGAACAACGGCTGGCACAGTAGGTTTTGGCTGTTGCAAACTAAAGTGTTCGTTGATAATAAGCATACTAGCATTCTTTCCAATCTCACTAAACGCCGGCAATTCCTGTCCGAAAACTTCCTTAGCAGTCGCATAATCTCTCGGCGTCACAATAAACCGAAACGCCAAGTTGTTCCATACTTGCGCAATTGTATTGAGTACACGTTCATCAAAACTCATATCACGCGCCGGCATACCCATGAAAATATTACTCATGTACGCGGGATGATCAGGCTGACCGAACCGTTCAGCAAACCACGAGAGCATCGTACACGAACTCATGTAGACAAACGGCGCGCCGAAGCGATGCACCAGTCCGAGATAGCAGTCTGTATTGAACGCTTCGATAAGCACCAAATCGAACTTCCGCTTATCGGCGAGCAATGCACGCACGCCCGCCGACCGCAGGCCTTGCACGCACGCGTCCTGTGCGATGTAATGGATCATCAGCACCTCGGAGAAGCGCGCAATGGTATTGCCGGGCACCATGTCAAAGGTCAGCAGATCGCCGCCTGTAAAGACCTCACTGGTGAGTACAATGTCCTTGTAGCCGGCGCCTGCCACCGGATGGTAGCCGAGCACGTGGACATCGTGACCGCGCGCCGCCAGCTCCTGCATGATCGGCTGGAAGATGTCAAAGTGCGACTTGCCGAAATGCGGAAAGATGCCGAGGATGCGATAAGCGAATGCTGTTTGCGCCGCAAACGCAATATAACAAATTACTTTTAAAATTTGTAACATTTTTGCAATGCGTTTATTTTTAGTAACATAAAATTTAAATCACTGACACTCCGCACTATTCAGGTTCAAGGCACACAAACTATTCATGACCGAATGCTTTTTAACAGTGTCATGCGTAAATTAAGGATTTATACTCTTTCTAATAAATTGCTAATATTTTATACAATTTTAGTGGCCAGAGCGGCACGATGTTGATAGTAATGATTAACGACCAGCGACTGTTTCGGCATCGCGGAGGAGACGATTGTTATTGAAATACTGAATTGTATGTTATGTACGCTCGTTATGTATTAGAGGATGAAACCTCATAACGCTAGTTGCTGGCAGTCATGTATGTATTATTAATAGATAGGAGTATCTAAGTATGCATGGTTCACCACCACATATTTGACGCTTGTATTGATCGTGTGTGGAGGCGCGTTGATGATTGGGCAGCTAATTTAAAATGTTACCACGTGAATACAAATACACCATTTGTCGTTGATATAAATAATGTGGTAGCGTTTATGTGAACGTATTCTTGACTAGTCATTCGCATTGCTTGGATTCACGGTCTTATTTTCCTGATTGCTTATTGTATAATAGACATTTTGGAATATCCTATTACTATACATGCAACATAAATTTACCACCATCGTAAAATATGTGATTACTAACATATTTCTGCATATTTTGCAGTATGTAATTGTGCTGTCATTATAAGAAATTTATATCTTATATATAATTCTTTGCGGGAGACAATACTCTATTATCAACTAATTATAGCACTTAAAAACATAAACCAAGCTATTCTTTATATCGTCACTACTACACATCACTTAATTAGAACAATCGTGTTTAATGAAGCAATAAATAATCTTGCATATTAATCTATTGGAAATTGGCATATTAATGACCGGATAAATAGATAGTATGCATTATTGTAAGAACGTCATGGCCAATTTGTTTCTTAGGCTTAAAATCAAGATCAAAAAGAAAATTACCTTTTGCAAAGGTTGAACCTGTCGATTGTGCAAATGCACACCACCCATCTCAATAAGCCCAGGCGGTAGAGGTCTGGGCCGCGTCAAAGCATAATGCGTGTACGTCAAAATCGCGCTAACATTCTGCGCAATATCATCCAAGTGTGGCGTTGTTTCTCCAAACCTTGCCTGGGCCGCTGCATTTCCAGGCACATCAATTATAAAATGTTCCACAGCTTTCACGCCCACATATAACACGCTGTTAACGACGCGTTGCCAATAGGACATACGATCCGAATAGCCGATAAAATGGTTCGGCACAAACGACGGATTGTCAATGTTCCCGATACGCGAATTAGACCACGGCATCAAAATATGTGAAGTAATTCCAATAAACGGCACATTATAATGATGCGCCAACGGTAGGAAGCAATCGGTTACGAAAAATTCAATAATCATCAAATCAAACTTTTGTTTAGACGCAATCAACTTATTGAAATTCGGATGATTGAGATTATCGCAGGTCTCTTTTCCCAGACCGGCAACACCCTGGATCATCGCTAGCGTGCCAGCGGTCATCGCACTATCGAAATCAACTACATTCTCCGAGAAGCTCTTCTCGACACCGACATCAATATCGGTGTAGCCCTTTATTGGTGTCTTTTGCGGATAGTGTGTGATCACTGTTACTTCATGTCCGCGTCGCGCGAGTTCTTGCAGAATCGGTTCGAAGACGTGGAAATGACTTTTGCCCGCGTAAGGAAACACGCCTAGAATTTTATAGCAATCCGCTTCTTGATGCACTACGAAACCGGCTATCACAAGAAATGCTAAAAGATGCATTTTGATCATGTTTAACTTAACGCGACAGAGTTCAACCTAATTTCGCGTTTTGAGCAAACACAGTAGCTGATAATGCACGAAAATTATTTATTCGAGTTAACACATCTCGCGCACTGTTTAAACAAAATCAGGTTGTGCACTGAGCCGGAGAGGCGCGTGTTACAACCGTTACTACCTCCAGCTGGACACTGTGAGACACGCACGTTGCGTACGCGAGACGAGACCATCGAAGCCGCCCAAGAGAATGAAATGTAAAACTGATTTGGAGGCCGCGTCGCGAATACTATTAATGTTACGTTACTAGCATATGTGAGTGATGCTATAGAATGTATAGAACGTGGGTATGTGAGTAATAAAGAACGCAGTACATACTTGTTTTGTTGTTTATGATAATTGAGATTTTATATCCAACGTTTAACCTTCGCGCCGCACACAGTATACTGAGCGAACTCATACCACCGGATTCCACGTTTGCCGTGAATTAAAATATACAAAATTTAATGGTTGATGGGTTACGTAATGCATGAAATGTCTTGTGTTCCTCTCAGTTTACTCAGAGTTGTTTATACATTGATGTGAATTTTAGTATAAACCTATAGCCGTAAAGTTTATCTGAATAATTCTTTCGGTATCGTTTCAAATTTTATTACTTGCGCCCTGAAATTGATTATCAATGCATAGTTTATCAATACCATAAAATTCATTAAAAGCGTTGATCAACGGCCAGTGCGACACTAAGCTTCATTCAGCTTGAGTTGACACTTCTTAGAATTGAGAAAGTTTAGATGTCATTCAACTGCGTAAAACGTATTAGGAAGTAATTAAATGAAGTAACGATTGAAATTGATGTAATATTCGAATTTCGCGAGTGGATTACAACTAAAATGTAACAAAATGCTATTAACCTTGACGATTTGTACGACTAGTCATGACTTGCAACTTTACACTGGTCATACTTTGATACTGATCAATTGGCAATAATTGGAATTAATTGGCATTAAATGAGTATTTCGTAAGCTGTGTGAAAATCGATAGTGTTAATTTTGTAATTAAACACGAATCATCGTATATCATGTTGTTTGATGTTCAATTGATAACGACTACGTGATATAACCGAGATTTAAAACTAACAAGTAAACACCATAAATCAGTAAAATATATTCGGAAATGAGCTCATTTCCAACATATCTATTATTAAACATTTCTAAATATCTCAAATTTATAAACTACAACCTAACTATTTACATTATGACATCAATGTATCATTATTAGAATGATTCCATGGTCAGAGTGAGTATTGCGACCTTGACGATACATATGCAGTGTGAGCCTAGCCGATTAATGGCACGCGCGTCTCATCTTCTTTAACTGCACTTGAACTTGAATTAATTCTTATGCGCATTATTTATTTAACCTATTGTACACCAAATAAAAAACAAAAAATGTAATCTCACCTGTGGTACAGGCTTCGGTTTCCCCACGTGTATACCACCAACCTCAACGACATTTGGGATAAGAGGTTTCGCGCCCATATAAGTAAAATGCGAATTTGTCAGCAGCAAGCTTGCATTCGCCACTATCTCATTAAACGATGGCATATCCTTGCCAAAAACGTTCTGCGCCAATTCGAAATTCTTGGGCTCCTGAATGTGTTGATAGTAATAAATGTGGAAGGCATCAAATATTGCATTTTGCATGCGCTGTATGAAGCTCATTTTGGAGGTGAAACCAGACATGATGTTCGGAACATAGGCCGGATTCTGCGGGTTGGCCAGCCGATCCATGTGCCACGAGAATGGGACCGACGCCGTGAACAGCACCAGCGGCGCATTAAACTTATGCGCCAACGGCATGAAGCAATCCGTGTTGAACGCTTCCACCAGGACAACATCGAACTGCCTCCGCTTGTCGGCGGTGAACCGCTTTACCGTCTCCGAGTTCAGATATTGATCGCATGAGATCTTTGTGAGCCGCTCGAATGCAAACACGCCGAATAACTTAAATCGCGGGTCTTCGGTGGAGGAGCCGTGAAACATGGTGCTCAAATCATTGAAGCTGATCTGCTCACCATTGAGCACGCCCTCTAAATCTCCCAACGGCACGAGAATGGTATCAATATTCTTTTCAGGATTATTCGGCTTGAATGAGGTGATGAATGTCACTCGATGGCCTGCAGCAGCAAGACCATCAACAATTGCTTTGAGTGGATAGAAATGGCTGCGACTGTGAATCGGAAGAACGGCGAGAATATTATACGATGCACACGTGCGTAGCGCGCATAACGCAAACACAATCGCAGAGAGTAGCGCGAAATTTACAGACTTCATCTTGCGGCCGAATCGCGCAGCAGACTAACGCACCATTTGCTATCTATTCCTAGAGAGCAAGACTACGTGCAATCAGCGATAAATAAAAATAATGAGTACGGATTGATAAGCATAATGTAAATATGTTCTGATGAGGTGGGAAGTGCTAGAAACACGGATTAGACGATGTCTTAAAATTACCTTAAAGGCGCATTTATTAGTTTATATATCATTAATTACGTCTTATTATACAGGTGTTGGTCGATATTTGGTATAGGTAATTGCAACATCGCGTTGACGAAAAATCAGAAAATAATAAAAGATCTCTCACCTGCGGTACGGGTTTCGGTTTCCCCACGTGTATACCACCAACCTCAACTACATTCGGAATGAGAGGTTTCGCGCCCATGTAAGTAAAATGCGAATTTGTCAGTAGCAAGCTTGCATTCGCCACTATCTCATTAAACGATGGCATATCCTTGCCAAAGACGTTCTGCGCCAATTCGAAATTCTTGGGCTCCTGAATGTGGTGATAGTAAAAAATGTGGAAGGCATCAAAAATTGCATTTTGCAAGCGCTGCATGAAAGTCATTTTAGGCGTGAAACCGGACATGATGTTCGGAACATAGGCTGGATTCTGCGGCTGGGCCAGCCGATCCATGTACCACGTGATTGGCACCGACGCCGTGAACAGTACCAGTGGCGCATTGTATTTATGCGCAAATGGCATGAAGCAATCCGTGTTAAACGCCTCCACCAAGACGAGATCGAACTGGCGCTTTTCGGCAGTGAATCGCTTTACCGTCTCCGAGTTCAAAAATAGATCGCATGAGATCTTTGACAGGCGTTGAAAATTGAAGACACCAAACAATTTGAAGCGCGGATCTTCAGTGGAGGTGCCGTGAAACTTGCTGCTCAAATCTTTGAAGCTGTACTGCTCGCCATCCAGCGCGCCTTCGGCGGCGCCCAACGGCACGAGAATGGTCTCGATATTTTTCTCGGGATTCTTCGGTTTGAACGAGGTGATGAACGTAACTCGATGGCCGGCGGCAGCGAGACCATCCACAATTGCTTTGAGTGGATAGAAATGACTGCGACCGTGCACCGGAAGCGCGGCGAGGATATTGTACGAGGCGCACGTGCGTAACGCGCATAATGCAAACACAATCGCAGAGAGGAGCGCGAAATTTTTGGACTTCATCTTACGGCCAAAGCACGCGGCAGACTAACCGTTTGCCATTTATCCCTAGAGAGCGAGTGGTACGTACGATCAGCGATAAATGAAAATATTGAGCACGGAGTGTTTGCATAAAGTAAGATTAATTCTATTTATTGGTATATATAATATATTTTGATGAGGTGGAGACTGCTACGAAAACGAATAGGACGATACATTGAAATTACTGTAAGCGCCTACTTATTAGTAAATCATGAATTACGTACCTATTATTATATACAAACACACGTGTTGGTTGATATTTGGTATGATTCCAACATCGCGATGATGATGTTAAACATAACTAGTGATAAAATTTGTTTGAACATTTGCAATCAATTTTGTGAGCAGCGGCTACAACCGTGATAAAAGTTAACCATTTGACATATAAACTTATTTAAATTGGGTGTTGTTACAAATATTTTTCGAGGATATGTTTTCTCATGCTGAATTTCAAAGAAATTTCTTTAGACGTTTCATTTTACGCTGAAACGTCTTAAAATTGAGAGAGTTTAGATGTCATTCAACACTGCTGAATGTATTAGGAATTAATTAAATGGAACTAAAAGTTAGCAACCTTTAACCTTTAACCTTGACGTTTGTACGTCGATTTTTGACCCAACTCTGTATTCTTCATATTTTGTTACTGATCAATAGCTCAATTGCTCAATTGGCAATAATTGGCATTAAATGAGTATTACGAAAGCCGTGCGAAAATGGATTTTGTTAAATTTGTAATTATACACGAATCATCGTTTATCATGATGTCTGGAGTTCAATTGATAACGAGTACGTGAGATAACCGGCATTTCAAAGTAACGTAGGTACAAACACCATCAATCCGATAATTGCAATGAACTATATACATACTGGAACGCTGTCTGCCATGTCATTATGGTGTAATTTTTACAAGCGCGCAGGTTTGACAGTTCGTGCCTCTCACTTTCACTGTGTGAACGAGAGAGAACGGATATCGTTCTCTCTTGTTCGCACCTACGCGCTAGTATTGAGTGAAAGTGAGAGGCACG
>JARJDR010002744.1:0-17927 GCA_030264135.1 Myllaena sp. GC000078
CTTCAATATTTTCTTTAGAGCGAAGAAAAAATAATTCTATTTAAATTAAGTAGTCACGCCATTTGTATTATATAAATATGGGGGAATGGCAATGTGCGAATTGTTTTCTGAAACGTAATCACACAACGCCGGCGCCGACCAACAACGAATTTAATCGCGTAATTTTTTGCGCGCGCACCACGCAGGCAAGCACGTAGGAGCCCTCATAATTATTACGTATTAACAGGCGAAGCGTGAGTGCGCGGCGTACGCATACGCGGCCATTCGTTTTATGAATTAGCCATAATTATAATCAGCGCAACTGGCGCAGCAGCGCAGTGGCACATTTGCAAATACAAATACACGCGTTCAACATGCGCGGAATTATTATATCTACACGTTTGACAATGGTTCCTCGAGTACGCTATACGCGCGCTTACCTATGTTTAATGGTAAATAAAAATATAGATATGGATGGCGGAGATCTACAATATTTTATAATTTCTGCATCTGTCACGAGAGGGATTTTTTTCGGCAGCACAGTCCTTTAATTACGTTAATACGAAGCACATATGCAACCGCAGTATAACGCAAATTGAAATAAATAACGAAAAAAAAATAGATGGCAATATCCATTAATTTAATATTCTTGTATTTTTGTTATTGTAAAAGAAATAGTGAGTAAAAATTACAACTAGCCCATGGTCGACTTAATGTCATGTCGCATTTATATTTTCAATCCAAAATGTTAAAAACACTTCGGATATTAATTAATAATAGTTTATTGTTACGACGCATAAAATTCAAGTGCTGATGAGATACTCATATGCAAATAAAATAAAAAAAATGGCATCTACGCTAATGTCATGTTTAACAATATTTGATTTTTATATGGGGTTGATTGCATTCTTAATGGTAATGCATTTTAATTTACGGGTAATTCTTTGCATAATATAATGTAAAACCCGTAAACACCCTCAGACACATGTTGCAAACATTTACTATATTTGAGATGAAGATTTAATCCAACGCGAATGCATAATAATAATAATCGTGATCATCACGCTCGTCAGACGAACACACGAAGCGTAATCCAATCAAGTGTATGTGTCGGCCGGACACAGCGAGCGAGCGTTGATTAGTTGATGAAGTATTTTATCATTTTTTACCCAATATGTATATGCATGTAACATTCAACCACTACTCAAACGCCAAATCGCGCCGCGGCGTACGTATGTACATCACTACGGTCCAAAAGTTATTAAATTTAACAAAATATCAAGTGTGTGCGCCCGAGTTTCATGGCCTTCCGCATTTCGCAAATTGTAAAATAAAGCAAACTTTAATACAGGTCCGACCGACCATCCGACTGGCCATTGGTCCGGTGCCACTCTCGCGGGCTAATGCGAAAGATAAAACCTCGTCGATATTACCAACACGCAGAGGCAGCGCGATCCGCCCCATTATGTCGATTAAATGTACCGAACATTTTCGAACGCGAAACTATTCGCTCTTGAGGGCGCCGCACGGTGTGTTGTAGTGGTAGTGTTCCGCCAACCGACCAACCCCATCCTCGGCGCCCGCCGTAACAACCATCCATTGTTTTAATCGAACTCATCTCGAGCTTTCTCATTTCATGCAAATGTCGGCCCCGGTCGGTTGAGGGCGGGTGGGCGGCAGGGTAAGAGAAGAGCGAGAAGAGGAGAATATTAGCGCTCCTAAGGGTGCTGTGCGCGCGTACGCGGGGTCGTAACCGGTATAACGGCGGCGCACAATAGCAAAAGGGGTTGCCGCAGCAGCAGCAGCAGCAGTAGCCGTGCTGATGGTGGTGGTGGTGGCGGTGATGGTGGTGGTTTTGCGACCGTTATGTTATAACGCCAACGAACGAACGACCGGGAGGGTAGTTTTGCGCAAAAGAGGCGCGCCTTGTCGTCGACATCGTCGTCGTCGTCGTAGTCGCGTGGTCGACGTCTCCCTGGTTTTATCGAGCAGGCAAAACGGAATCCACCCGCCTACCCAGTTCGAACCCTCCCACATGCGTGGTTTAATCTAACTCGCAATCTATTTGTTAAAGCCATCTTTTTGCTTCCGCTTCCGAACTTTTCGACTGATTCGCCTCTTTATTGTTATACGTTCGCATGGATTCCAAATTTTTTAGGGTGTTAATTTTCTGTTTTCGTTTTCACTCGAGAATTTTTAATTATAACTTTTTATGGCGCAAATTTTGCTGCTGCATTCCTTGGGCGACGATACACAATGTGAGTTGTTGGCGCTGGTATCGCAAGTTTCCCTTTATCCGACTTGCCCCACCATTACAACCAACCCTTATTTGAAGGCTGCGCTCCCATCCCGCACATTCGACTAATAACACATAGGTGGCACGACTAACATATTTCGTATTTAGTAATTAATTAATTAACACAACAATAATAACATCAATAACAATCTATTGAAAATATATTTGCAGCAAAAGTTGAAATGTTGAAATATAAGCAGAAATTCTATAAACCCCAACTTTTATTGTTACAAACGTCAACATCATTACACGACACGTGCATACGCACACCCTCGTCATCATTTTTATAATCTCTGATGTTTTAATACGGCCGCGCTCTCGCGCGCTCACCAATTCAATATTTCGGTGCGTAGTTTTTTTGTTTTTAATTCGAATGGCCGTTTTACTACTCGCGCCGCGCGGCAGTAGCAACGGTAAAATCCTTGGGGAGAGTTAAAAATGGTCCCACACGTGTACGACAGTTATGCACGCAGCATATGCGTGGCGTATGTGCGTGGGTGTGTGTTTGCAATCAAGCGATGTTTAAAATTCTGCATCCATAGGCGCCGGCGCCGGGGAGAAAAACTCAATTAAATCTCGCGAAATTTTTGCGCTAAATTTTAATTAATAATTTACGAAAGCGCCCGGCGCTCCGCGCTCCGAAAAAATGCCCATCGGAGCCGCTACTAACGCATTATCACGTGCGCGTCATAATATTTCATTGCGTAATTCGCGACGCCCATCGCGGCAGTCAATTTTAAATTTATACACCAAAAAAATGCAGCTTATGCCCCAAATTATACACATAATTGTTGTAACTTTTATTGCAATTTTGTTACATTATTTCAAACTGGAAATATTGGAACAGAAAATATTTATCTTGAAGAATTTATGACGTATTAATTTATAATTAGTTCTTGAGCTTGGAAAAAGGTAATCTATGGTCAATAAATTTCTTCATATATCCAGATGAGAAAATTGCAAGATATTATCGTATTATGATCGGTAGCATCTGGATTTTTATGAAAGCGATGCGGCCCGATGTTGATGATGATGTTGATGACAGCCGTGAGAGCAATCGTCGTAAAATAACGCACCTTAATGTCTCGGTACGCCGTCGCCGATATAAAAGCCGACCTATAAGTGTGGCCAGTCGCGTAAAAAGAAAGGTGTCGCGCTGCGCTTTTATGCGCGCGCCCCCGCGGTAAAAGTTTTACGCGTTTGCTTAGCGTAGATTCCGAGGGCGAATGTATTGGATATGTTTTACTATACGGCTTGTTTTTTATGTAGATGTTATGTTGATGCCCGCAATAATGCCGCCCAACCCCCTCAATTTCGAATTGCGAAACAAAACGCTTATATCGATTTTTCATCCCTTCTAAGATACACCATGAACTTCTCGATCGACAAGGGTAACTACAGCTCACCCCATGTAAGCCAAGTCATGCGTCTAGATGCGTATACGTGATTCAAAATTTAGTCAGCGAAAGGAGGTCAGTGAGACGAGCAAAAACGCTTAATTTTTATTATCCGATGTACGTGCGAGTAAATATCGATTTCGATGAGTCTGCACTTGCATGCAATCACATTGCGTCGTAAAAATGTTGATTCGTCATGGACTATCATCGTTTAGAGGCGGCGATAAAACGACGACGATCACTTAAGAATGAAAATCGTCGACGCTCGCGCGAGACTCAATTTGCGTGCGTCAAATGGTCATCGCGTTCGCGTCGCATAGGTATGCTTTGTAGGGATTAAAACGTCCGGCGTTTTAAAATTAATGCGCAGTCCTTTTTCTCGTCCGGACACAATCAAAGTGCGCGCGTAGTGGCGCGCGTATCATGTATGTATGCACCAAACAAATGGCAACTGTGTGAGTGAGTGAGTGGACAACGCGACGGCCGGCGACGACGACGACGACAACGACAACGACTTTGGGGAAATTAACAAAAGACGACCCCTCGCGTCCATCGTCGCAGGTCATTTCCACTGCGCTTGACAATGAAATAAAATAAAGTCGCCCTCTGGACGATGCCCAGAGAACGAGGGTGGAGAGGGAGGACGCATAGGAAAAAATAGACTTTGCTCTTCAACTCTTATTAACGTTTTTTTTATTTGCGTTTTGTTCTCCGAAAGAACGGATGTTCATTAAAAATCCTCCCTTCCCACACCCACGCACGCTATTCCCTCATAGTAAACGATATTGATGTGTTGATGTTGACATATAATGCGCAATCATAAAATGGATCATATTAGAACGATATTCTTCACAATTACCCCACTTGCGCTTTTATCACGAAATACGAGTATGGATGTTGGCTCACTTATATCGAACGCCAGCTTTATGATTGTTAATACTAGCCCGTTATCAGATCAGCGCGCCCATCAAAGAAACATCGCGAAAGCAAATATTTCGCGTGCGCCATATGGCGCGAATCACATCGTTATCACCATCGGCAAACACTTAGGTGCTTCCTCCGCGCGCGCCCGGCGTTCTTCTATTAGATCACAATCGTATTTTATTTCCCCCCTCACCATCGGCGCCTATTAAACGCTCCCCGTACCGCAGTGCGGCGGCGCCGGGCGACGTCGTCCTCTGAATCAGGTGCAGCAGGCGGTTGGAGTTGATGGCGCGAGCGTTCGATTTATTGCTAAATCATGAAGTCACAGAGATGGTCAGCGAGCGTTTCGAAATTGCGATGCGAAACATATGCGTCCAGCCTATATTACATATTTAACGTATTCATACAGTACAATACGCATCATGTTGATGGCTTGTGATGTGCGCACCAGTGTGCGTGGGCGTGTGTGGGTGGGTATGCCAGCGAGTGATTAATAACCGCACACGCGAGTTAAGACTGATATATTAGCGCGATATGAAGTATGTGCGTTGTTTGCGGGCGTTATCATTGCCGCGCGATGCGTGCGAAACGCGCTGCGTGCGCCACGGATTCGCACACGTGTGTGGCGGATATTAAAAGCGCGATTGCACATTAACACACTTTCTCACCGCGCATAAGGAGCAAGGAGCGCGCATAGCTTTCTTTCTCGGCATGCTAATAATTTGACGAAAAATAAAGAACAAAAAGCGACGAGCTGTGCCCTTTTGTGGCAAACTCAAGTGCCTAAGCATGTTTTAATGAAACAAGTTCTTGGACAATATAAAATCTTCCCTGTGCAAACGACGACGAAAAGTCAAACACGAACGAACCCTTTTCTCGCCGCAGCGCATTTAGTTTTTAATCCCTTTCGCCGCGTTTTACCGTTTCTTCGCATTGTCGTCGACTAAGATGCTTAACAGCCCAGCTCGAAGGGTATTATTATGAAGGAATAAGTGAAAAAAAAAATTAAAGAACTTGGATACGCCATATTAAACGCGCGACTTATTAAATTTCCAATCCGCTGCGAACTTTTTAACTCTTTCTCATTAGAAGTGGACAGAATTACATTTCTGCTAGCTTTGCTACTTTATTGGTCTGCTCCAATAGTTGATTAATCGCTGTTACTTCTCTTCTCTTCATGGGGGGGAGGCGAAAGGGGTAAAATGAGAGCCGGTAGAAATCTCTGCGCCGGCGAGTTTATTAAGATAAGCGTCGTGGCACATGGTGGTAATCTTTGTATGATAGGGTTCGGGCGGAAGGCAACGATACTCGCTCCCGACTGCGCTCGTAACTCGGCTTATCGTAATCTTAAACTCTCCACCGTCGTCGTCGTCGTCGTCGTCGGCGAGTGGCTACCGGTATATATGCAAAGTGCGCCTTGCGGACATACAAGAGAACAAAGATGACTGTTGGCTTGGCGTCCGATTTCTCCTCCGTCCGCACTCCCCGGATCGCGTCGTGTGTAATAAGCAATTACTGTTATGCGCGCAATAATTGTCTTAGCGCTCTTGCGTTGGGGGTCTTATCTGGTGCGCACGCTGACCGAGGGCAACCCCTTTACGGACTCTCTGCAATCCCTCTTAATCGTCGTGTCGTGTGACTTCGACTTGCCGCTTTCTTATTCGAACGGATTCGGATTTGCATTTAAATCAAGTGTACAACGTTTGTGTTGTATTATATAGACGCACATGCAGTTCGTTTCAGTGGACAGCGGCATTGATTCATTGTTGCATCGAAATTAGTATTCGATTAGCCGCATAGGTGATGCGCGCAGCTCGCCGTGAGCGATGTGATTTCGAGACTCTAATACCGCTCGGCCGGCTCGGGGGCTCAATGACATCGACTGGACGTGCGTCAGTCTGGACACGGCCGGCCCTTCCTTCCGTCCGATGCGCGGCTTTAATTGCCCCAGCCTGTCGCAAATCCGGCCTGGATTATCTTCTACGCGACGAGGCTATACCGATTAGGACACGCCGATGGTATTTTTTCTGCTTCCCCCCCCCCCCCCCTCCCCACGGCACTCCACTAGAAAGGCGGATTTTTCCATAACGGCTACCTTGTGCGTGCGTTCGAATAACGCCCGCCGGCGTTTATTAGTTCCAATAACAAGGGCCAACTTATACGCCAAGTTATGTGTAAGTTGGCCGCGCTTTCTAATCAGCCTTACATCCCCGACAAACCCCGGACCCCTTCTTGTTGATCACGACGATGATGATGAAGATATAGTAATAGGTTGGTTACTGGACGAATATGTATGTGTGTTGCGTGGGTGTTTTGGAGAAAGGATAAATCGCCACGAGGCTCTTTGGTCACTCGGGCCACACGCTAAAGCGCGCTAAATTCTTAACTCGTTGAGCAATAGTTTCCAGTTTGTGTTTCCACCGGACCCCCTACCTATTGTGAATATATAATCGCCGGTCGCGCGGGGGTGGTAGGTAATACATCCAACGTGTAGTCGTTAATATTACGCAATGTAGCGCGAAAGTTATCCTGATGGTCAGCGTTGTGCGGACGGACCGGGCAAGATGTGCTGCGGCGCAACTCATTTGCGTTCCCCGATCTTTTTCGAGCAGGGGTGAAACGAAGGGTTGCAAGATGGGTATTTGTATCCAGAGACAATGTGCTTGAAGGGGTGAAAAAGCGGGTCGATGATGATCATTATTCATTTATTTTTCGTACAAAAAAATACGCAACTTGTGTTTGGTTAACCTCGTCGTCTCAAGGTCTTCGCTCACTTCTCCAGGGTCACATAAATGCCGGCGATCGCTTCCGATTTAATGGTCTTATGGAGTTTTCTTGTAGCACTTTATCACCGCCCACCGGGGGTGCCTCTTACGACTCGCATGCTTTTAGCGCAAGTATACAATTCGATTGAAGCATTTGACGAATAGCAAATTTAAAAAAAATCACGCGTAGGATTTTGACAATGCCATGACCTGCGATCAGTCAAGCGAGCTTTACCCGGGGAGAGCGTTCGTTCCGCTGTCAGCACCACGACCGCGATGGAACGAGAGATGATGCTGCCGATACGGACAGTATGACGAATGCCGCCCTCAATATCCTCACCTCCATCGAGCATCCAAAAAAAAAAATTCTCTCAGCGCCGTTTTAATATCCACGCGGCCGGCGCCGGCGTATCGGATGAGTGCGTGGAATTAGTCCCGGTGTGTGTAGGGATAGGCCGCTGGTGGATATATCTGGAGATTTACTCCGGATGGCAGCTATGGAAAGAGGGATGGTGTGTTTGAATGTATGTGAGTGTCCTCTAATCGCACAACACTGAAGGTACACCGAGTGAGTCGCATATGCAAAGTCCCCCGAAATATACGATTCGTTAGCGGACTTAAAACAGCTCTCGGTATATTGGGTACATACGCATAAAGTGCGTATCTACGTATCGCCAGAGATCGCCAATGCGAACGATCAAAATGCGTGCGTGCACACATACACCGCATTAGACGAACCATAAATGTCAACGGATTTTTTCTCTTTGCCGCCCACCCCCTGCGCGCCTGTCCCGTGCCCGTCCTGCGCGATGCTTTTGGCGCGTATGTATGTGTAGTATTGTTGTTGCGCGCGCGCGTGTTTATAGGCATTTCTGATTTACCTCAACATCGATTTCGGTTAATAAATAAGGGTGAAAAGTGATTGTTAGGCGCGCGCGCGGTGCCGTTCGTTCGTGCGGGGGCGTTATATTGTACTGACAGCTTCGATTGCGCGTGGGGGGCGGTGGAATGCGGCGCGTTTTTCATATTTACAGACAATTTCGCCGCGTATACACCCGTACACACACGTTAGAATCCATCGACGGCGCTAATGTTTGCGTTTGATTTTTGCGCCGCGCGCACGCCCGAACCCTTTTCGGTACTTTTGTCGCGCGCTTGTGTGATTTTTTTTGCCTCTCCTTTTCAATCTGCCGCCCGCCCGCTCGCTGACCGAGCAATTGATATTTATCAGTCGTTGATCAATCGTTCGCGCATATGCGCCCACATTTCTTCATTGAAACAGATACGAGTGAGCATGGTATTTATTACTTCATAAATTTCAATTTCCGCATGAGGAAAAAAACACAGACAACCGAAAAACATGCGGAATCGTTTGATAGAATGTTATCGGATGTTCATTTCATGACGAGGGGAAGGAGGGACGCGCTTTATACCGATTAGTTTCAGTTAATTGTGGGTGTCTAACGCTGTAGGTAGCCGAACGGCGCTCTCGCTGTCCATATGTCATGTCTCGCCGAGTTCTTCTTAGACGGTTCTTCTTCTTCTTCTTCTTTCGATGTGCTCGGCACTTGTCATCGTCTTAAGTGGTTTGAGTTTATTACTTCTGACGTGTTCATTAATTTTTTTGCGTTTCCGTGACGTTTAACTGTTGCTCTCGTCATTTCTGCTCGCGGATGACATACGAAGGATGCGCATTTAAAGCAATTAACCAATACATGGATATAAACAGCAAACCATTCGAATCGTAGAAAGAGTGCTAGCATATGTGAGGTAATTGATTAAACTTTCAATTTCCGTTTGTTCCGTTGTGCGCAACGGGACATGCACGACGGTTACAGAAAGTCTAGACATAGACAATAGTTCAGCGAAAAATAGCAAAAGTTCACGTCTGATGCATATTCGTTGGTGTCAATTGCAATAACGCAATAAAGACCTATCAGCGCAAATAAAGTGAAAGAAATCCTTGGCAATAATCGGAAAAACTGAAATTACCATACATTTTGCACAAACTGCATTTTCACGAGCCTATTATTAATGTTGTGAAACTGTGTGAAACGCATTAAAGAGCTACTAGGAAAACCTTAGTACGCACGCACACATCACATCATCCATAGCCTCACCTCCGGCTGCTAGCGCAATTTATGGATGAATACTAAACACTAAATACATCGTATGTGTGTCATACCTATGCATGCATGTGCGTATACAACGAGAAATGTTTATAAAGCACGCGCTTATTTATTTAATCAAACAAATTGGGAGCGCGCTCGCTTGCGCATACGCAGGGCGCCCGCGAAAGCGATATAAAGAGTTGAATGGTGGGAAAGAGGGCGAGGTTCAAAGACTCGCATATTTATTCGGTAATTAATTAACCGCTCCGCGTGCGCGCGCCCGCGTTCAAATTCAAATGATTTATTATTGCATTTATTTATTTATTTATTTGATTCCCGCACATAACGCAACTGGCATATTGTGTTTAATTTGTGCTAAAAAATTATATTTTTCTATGGCCACTTAAGGGTTAATAAATATTTCTTTAGGCCTTATGCCTATAAGGCTTGTGTGAGCATAATTAATTTTGATTAATCCAAAGTTACCGTAACCGGTAATTAATCAGAACACAATGTGCATGTCATTATTCATTCTGTACTTATACTTATTTCTCTAATATTAAAGATTGAGTTTTTATAAGCAAATCGATTAGTCTCTTCAGAGCGGGATTAATTTAATAAGTGGATTTCTTATTCTTAGTACGCAAACCATCATATATCAAAGTTTATGTTGTCTAATTTACATCTTGGCGACATAAACCTTCCCTGCTCGGCGGGCGATAAGCATCTGTAAAGGGCGCGTATGTGTAGCGCGTAGTCGTCACTCGTAAGTGAATTACATTACCGAAGAGGTGCGGCACACACGCGCTGCTGCTCCCGCGAGATGACCGACTTGTAGGAGCGGCCCCGTCGTCGTCTTCGGCCCCCAACGGAGGCGGCAACGGCAGCGACGTATATATACGGCTGCTCCCTTAGCGTGCGCAAAGTAAACTAAACGCGTTTTAATGAAAAATATTTCCCTCCGCGGCGGCGGCGGCACTGCGTGGTAATTGTTATTCTTTTTTCGCCGCCTCATTCCCAATAAAGGCGTGCGCCCGCCGATGATATGACCGTCCAGGGAGTTTGCCGTCAAAATTAGCATTTTCACGCTGCGTTTTCATTATTATTTTTTTCGTGATATCGGGCTCTTGCCGCCATTGGGGAATATATTTGGCTAGGCAATTAGTAATTGTTTGCTGGCGTAAAGAAGCAGCGGTCAAGGTGCGGCCTGGCGATAATAGCAAATACCAATATTATTTATTCAAGACATTAATATAGTGAGACACACGAATGTACGGTGGTTATTCGAACTTTCGTGACGGTTGTTTATAAATAAATTATCTTTTCATAATTTTTATTGTTTTTCCTTGTAAGCTCTCTGAGCAGTGCCGTGCGGCCGGCCGGCAAGGATACAAACATTGTTTATCGCCGACCGTAATCCGTTTACCATGCGCGCTAGTGTCCTATATATTTTATAATAACATTTTACTACTTATTCTGAAAGACATGGAGTGGCAAAGTGCGAGCAATCACGTATGCCGCGAGAGAGACAGCGATAAGGTGAAAGGCATTCCCTTAGCTCGCCGAGGTGGACAAGAATGTGCGCAAGCATATAGAGAGCATATGAGCGTGCGTGCACACAAAGGACACGTTTTCTGATACACGAAGTGCGCGATGGTGTACTGGGTGCGTGCGCGGGTGTGGATGTCGTGCGAGATTCGGAGACAGATAGGACGGCGCACGGTAATGACACGCACATATCCATATCCCAGGCCATCCGCTAATACCCGCGCTAATGCGGACGATAAACCAATAGTGAGTTCATAGGTATATCGTATGAGCACACGCGCCAATACGATAGATTTCGTATGCAGATATAAGAACTTGTGTCGTTTAAGAGAACTCCAATTGCTATCATCTACTGAAATATGCACAAATGTATTCCATAAAAATAATAATTAATCAATAAGGAAGAATAAGGAAACTCCTGAGAAGCAGACAGTGGGTAGCAGGATAGTAGATAATGGATGAATTTTAATTAAAGCGTTGAATCTAAGGATTATGCAAATGCCTGCAGATTGAAATCTTCCTCGCAGCTTAGGATCCTTCGCTGACTTGACTCCTGGCATGCATGCTCATACGCACATATTGTCTCAGCGCAAGCTTAGAGGATTTCATTTACACTTGAGGTTTTGCGCTTTCTTAATTAACATTTAGATAAGTACAGTCTTATCATGATCAGCTTTTAGTATAAACTTAACACTTTCAACTAACAACAAAAAATAATTCTGTTTATTACTATATTATTTAAAACTAACTATTATTATTGTATTACGTCATTTTAATAATCCTTTCCCCACACCTTCTTTGTGAACAGACAACAATTTTTCAGATACAAATCGGACATTAGGAAAGCTACCCCGTTATTATCTCTTCGAGGCAATCGCCGCGGCGAAAAGACACGACACGACATTAGGCATGTAGCAGTCCAATCCCCACATGTGCGCACTGTTTGCGTTCTTATCGAGATCAATGAATAAGTAAGAAACGCGTCTAGTCGACGCGACTATCGTACGACAAACCTCGCCCTCGCCGCGCGTTTGGGGTATTATTCGTTAATGCATTTACCCGAAATGAAACGTCGGCGACGTAAATCTAAAAAAAAAAAACGAGGAAAAAATGCGGATAGTGGACAGAAACCTTTCGTGATGTCCGCGCGGAGCCTTATGTAAACGTCGTCATTGTGCTATTAATGTCTCGTACGGAAAATGCTTTCGGGCCGGGGGTGGCGGTCGGTAATGTATGCTCGATTTTATTTCTAATAACGTGTAACTGTATAATAGCTCTTGCGCTGTGGATACGGCTACGACGAATAGGGTGGGGAAAACTGGGAACACCACCAAATGCGTGTTTACAAAAGGCTCGTTTTTTGGTCGTTTGGGGAGATTTCCTTCGTTAATAAATGATGCGCTCCGTGGGCCATATGCGTGGCGCGGCAAGTGGACGGGGAGATGGTGCGTAATGCGACTTTTTCTTGCTAATTACTCGTCCTGCGGTTGATGTAGAGTAGTCCATGTACTACCTAAGTACTCCGCTTATATTATCGAAAGTTTTGTAATGTTGTTCGTTGGCAAACACGATATCTACTTTTCTATCAGTATATAGGTAAATATTCGGCTGCGTTATATTCTATACTAATTGTGGTTATTTAATCTGTTGACCAAATTTTGCTTATTTTTATTACTTACCTTATTGGTAAACGAATAAAGTTGCGAATGGGACTCATCCACAGTGCAAAACAAGTTAAATTTAAAACAATATAATTAACAATGAAAACTTCTTCGTCGGGATTATCGGAGGTTACTCTAATAATACTATTATACTCGGCCTCATAATAAATACACTTTAGGGTAGATATAATCGCCAGTCGTCTTGGTAGTGGTGCGTGCGGTGCAGTAAGGCGTCGACGCGGTGGCGCGTGACATGCCGGAAGTGCCGCAAAGTCGGCGTGCGTCGTCTTGGCACGCGCGCGCGTCGTCTTACTGCCGGCAAAACGTTCAAGATATGGGCGACCTTTTAAGTGTTACGGCAACGTGTTGAATGCGCAAGGGTATGAAGATTATCTATTATGAACCCAAGTGGTTTGTCGATAATCTAATATAAACTCCTCCAAATATTAATTAGCAATACACGATAATCGATAAATGACCATAAAAGGTACGTTTGAGATTTATGTTAAATTCTTCTAGTGTTACTCGAAAACGATATATATTATTAATTAAAAAAACTATGTGAAAATTAAAAGAGGAATTACAGGTCTTCGCTATTTAAAGAAATTGATTAAAATTTTAACGGTTGCTCCAAATACGAATTAATTTTTAAGTCTGGAATCCAGCCGTTTTAAGAAAAGCATACTGCTTAACTTCCGCTGCACGACCAACGACTTTCTTATTTTACCATAATATAACTCCCCAGAAGTTAAAGTCGACGTACTTTTTCTTAGATCTTTAGGGTTAGCGTCTTATGGCGCGTGCCAACCGGTAAAGAACGCAGCGAAGCATACCGTTTCGGACGCGCTCAAGGATGACGAACGCCAACGGTCGCGTGGCGTACGCGCGCACCCATCGTCCTGCATACTGATAATCATTAGGAACGCGTGCCACAATTAAATGCACTAACGGACAAAATTTCAAAGCACTAAAAAACGGAAACCACCAACATCTTTTGCCTTTTACACTGGAGGGGGCAATGATGATGTGCACTCAAGCAAACAAGATATCGGGGTGTCTCTGAATCGTGTTCAGTCGCTCTACGCGCGCGTCTTAAGACGTTTCGCACCAACCAATACCGTTTCTTATTGTGATATATTTTACAAACTGACTTTTTTAATCTAATTAAATTTTTGTTTGTGATTGGCATAAAGTGATATTCTTAAATTATTATTAGTGAACTGGGATATACACGTATATTGCGAATCGTGATAAGGTAAGCGACTGTTTTGAGAAAATGAAGATAAAAATGCACAAATCCATTGGCGCACATTGTGCATAATTAATTACGAAAACGTGCACACACATCATACGCACGCACGCGGGCTGATGGCAAACAATCAATGAATCAGGCGGTATAGTGTGCACATAAACGGGGGTGGTGTGGCGTGTGTATGCCGGTGGTGGAGCATGAGCGCCGCGCGCGTTCGCCGACCGTAAAATGTATTAATAGGTGTCATTGCGCGCCGGTTTCGCTCGCGCGTTGCGCCCATATAGACACGCATTGAATGAAAATGAAAATAAAAAAGCGCGCGCGATCGACGCCGCTGGACGGCGGGCAGAGAAAACGAGTGCTGCTGCACCACCGCCCCTGCCCGCGCCCGCGCGCGATTGTGGGCCAGCCGGAAAAAAATGCACGCCAAACACACTAAATACATTTTTTCGCTACCGGCACACATAGCTGCAGATAGATGCACGGCGTATTCTCTGATTCTGGAGCGCGATGCTCCTAGTTTTTGTTTATTTTTTATATTGCCGCCTCCGCCGCCGCCATTCGTCGACGTGTGGGACACCTGTTGTGTTGTGTTTTGTAGCCGAGTGCACCGATTGATACAAATCGATGATGCCAATGACTCGCAACAGCTTCCGATTCTGTGCGATTTAAAGAAATGAAACCAATTTCCGCTTTATCGATCACCCATGCAAGAACGTGCGTCCACCCGCTGACAATTAGGTAACGACGTAATTGTTAGCGAAATTCATTAGTGTGCATGTGTGCCGCGGAAGGCGGCTTGTCGTCCTTAGAGTGAAATGTGGCGCCAGTGCGATGCTCGGCACCCACATCTTGACCACTGCCGCCGAAGACAAAGGAACGAGCGCGTCCGCCGTGTCCGATGTAGATTTATGTCGTCCATTTCAAGCATTAGGGTTGTGGAACGGGGGGCGCGGGGTGGGCGGTCTAGTGATGGTTCGAACTTCTTGGTATACAACCCAGATGCCCCCCTCACATACTGTGTCCGAATTTCGTCGCCGGACCGGACCTGCAATTACATTAAATTACTATCCATCGGACCTAAACATCGATTTAATCAAATTGAACGTCTAATTGCCGCCGTTCGAGAGAGCGGCGGGACGGCGCCGCTGTGTTTTATTACGAATTAATTCAATTCAATTGTCCGAAATGCAGACGCAGTCCAAAAGTTAAAGAAGAAGATAGAAATATAACTTGCTGTTGATGCAAAAAAAATCAATCAGCCAATATTGTGGACAGGTTGGCCGGTTGTCCATGCATATAGTACTCTTTGCTGCTGTTCGAACGGAGCGAAACGAACGAACGCGATGATGCGAGCGCGAGAGAAAGTGGAAGGACGACGAGCAGTCGGTGGCGCGCAAAACTCCCCTCCTCTTGCAGGAGCCGTGTGTAGTTCGTGCGCACGCCGCGCGAGCATGCCGGGGCGCCACCAACCGGGGTTGCTTCGGCGGGACGCGGTGCGGCGGTGACGGCGGGCGTCGCGACGCCTGCTCATGCGTCCTCCCCACTCCGCGCCGTGCGAAGGGCTGATAGTGTGCCACAAGACGGGCATTCACGACCATGTCCCCTAAGTGTGTTGATTCCTACGTTATGTGTGTGCGCCTTTCATAAAATATCTAAGAAAATTTACAAAAAAAAACTATCAATTTAAGGTAAGCAAACAGCAAACAAGATTATGCATTACACAAAACACGCCACACCGGGCTATCACAATTCTACACGTAGGTACACACATGGTTTCTTTTCCGCGCCACATGACACTAGCAAAAGTTTTACAACGAAGGTGAAAAAATTTTAAAAACTTAAAAAGTGAACGAAAAAAAAACAAATAAAAATTGTGAGAAATTTAAAAAAATTGTAATTGTGTTTTTTTTCTTTTTTTTTTCTGGAGTGTGATTGTACTCTATGAAGGACTTTGACGTCGTGCCATGGATGATGAAGCAAGTGAATTCCAACTGGTTAAAATTATAAATTATGTGGGATAAGGATAAAACTTCATGAAACGAAATAAACGTATGTATCCATACTTCAAACACTATCTTGCTGCGATTAAAAAATCCTTTTGAAATCAATCTTCGTAATTTTAAAATCTCAGAAAATTTAACTAATTTCCACCATTTTCAAAATTTTCTGAAGTTCTTGCAAAAAACAGTCAAATCTAAAGACAAGTTTAAAATAATTTAAAATGTTTAAACTCAACAACGCAGAAAATTATTAGTAAAAACACCTAATATAATCAGAAAGGAGGGCATAAGTGCAAAGTGTTGAAATCCTGCGAGCCGGCAACGGCAAGTGTGGTGCGAAGGTGCCGGGCGTGCGCGCAAACGAACGGAGCGAGCGAGAGCACGCGCGCTAACAGAGTGGGGATAGCGCGCGGGGGGCCGCGCAATCTTAAAAAATCTTGGCGGCGACTTAAAAATCAACTTAATTATCCTCCTCGCACGCGCATCGTCCTTCACCTCCCACCCCGAGCAGCGAGTCCTTTTCGGCCGAGCGTCGCGTCCGCTTGGGAGGCGTGGCGCGGGTGGTGGGGAGCGACGCGCGGGCGGCCGCCACGACGCCGGCGCGGCGACGTCGTCGCGTCCCGTGCGACGTCTTCCGTCAGTCGTCGGCGAACATCCTGCGCCGTCTTCTCTCCCCCTTTTCTCGCGCGCCGTAAGCCAGCAGCCGCCTGCGAGGGAGAGAGGAGGCGACGTCGTCGTCGTCGCCACCGCCGCCGCCGTCGTTGTCCGCCGACGCTGCCACACCGCTACCGCCGCCGCTGCCCACCGTCCGCCTTATACGGCGCATCTTAGCTCGCCGCCTTCTCACTCCTTCGGCATCCTTCGTCGCGCAAGGACTGCCCGCCCCGACGCAAGCCACCCGCCGCCGTCCTCGCCCGCCGGGGCGCACACCCTCGCACAGTCGCACGCCGCAACTTGCCGACGTCGCGACGGACGGGAGACGCTCTCTCGCCGCCGCCGCCGCCGCCTCCGTCTCGCAGCGCCGCAGCCGGCGCTCGCAGTCTCTGGCCGAGAGGGTCGCCTTGTGGGTGCCGCCGAGACTCTGTGCTCGCGCGCTCTCGCGTGCTGCCACCCTCTACCATCATACGCGTGCAAAGTCATCATCCCTCTCTTCGAGTAGTGAGTGGGCGCAAGCCAAACGGACGACGACGCGACGCTTCTTCGGTGACTTTGCCGACGAAAAGTGTCTTGTGTGCAATGGACTACGCAAATGGACTTAGCACCTCATCGCGTGCAACAATTTAATAAAATAACGCAAAACTAACTAAAATAGTATTAAGGATTTCAACTTTTAAAACAAACAATTACTAATCAACCTAATCGACGCTCTACTACTTAACAAATAACTTAATTAATACATGTATTATAACGAAAATACTTACAATTAGTGGATTTTTAAGTCAAAAATTATGTTTTTGTTTTTCTTATTTGATGCAAATCTAAACCAGAGTTAAGAGTTTCGGCGACCGGCAGGATCGCAAAGGACGAAAAGTGAACCACTCTCCTTCATCTCTTCTTTTCTTACTATCATCAACCATCAACACCACTACTCTACTACAACTAGTACTAATGGATAATTTGTTAATTTTATGCGTCTGCAATACCAAGGTAATGAAAACTTTTCCTCAAATTTTCTTTCTCCACTTTCGGCGGCGACTTGGAAACCGCGAAACACAGTGCGTTGTGCGTGATAATTACTTGCGACAACAACTCTTTCGAAAATTACCACACACTCGGGCACTTTGCGCGCACCGTCGGCGCGCTCATCGTGAGGACGTGAACTAAACTAACACACTTCGTGCGGCGGAATGCGTTACGTGGTGCCAGATTCATCTCCTGCAATTCACCTCCATCCAGCTAACTCGTTTTAGACTTGAGCGCTAAACTTGTTTGTTTTGTTCGTTGTGCCCTTTTGAAATTTTACTTCTTCTGCTGCCGCCGCCAACTATTAC
>JARJDR010002749.1:0-22324 GCA_030264135.1 Myllaena sp. GC000078
AACAGCGCCAGTTTCCTAGCAGTGTGTGAGCACAAAACTACGCAGTCCAATAAATGTCATCTATAGAGCTTCTTCGCATTCCCCCACCACGCTTCACCTGGCGCCTTACGGGTTAAAATATAAAAATTTAGCAAATCCTCTGTAAATACAGAGAATTTGCTTAAAAAATTATAAGCAATTATCGATATTAATACTTATATTTTTCAACATCAATTAAAAAAGTTTAACGTCACCGAATGGCCGCGTGCGCCTCGTTTTGATATGCATTATCAATTTCTGGAAATACTGCAACAGCGCAGAGCAATTTACTTCAATTTACTTATTTATCTACTAGGTTATGTTTTTACTAATTACTAATTTACAATCACGTTCCGTAATCCGTTAAAGTTTAAACAGAAACAAAGTGCATTTTACTATATAACTGCATAGTTAATTTTATTTATAAGTGTAGCAGTTATTATGGCTTCTTCGCACGTCCCCGACTACGAATCATCCCTCACCAAACTGATAGAGAAAATAAAAGCAGTGGACCTGAAAATAGAAGCTCGTACCACCGATGATCAATCCGATGAATCTACAGAAATGCAATTACTAAATGAAAAAAGTAGGATCGTCTGAATAGATAAGAATGGTCTGTTATGAAAATGCATCTTATTTATAGGATTACTCCTCAGCGAAACAAATGCTATCTTAAAACACGGCAATTTGAACAAAGCTGCACATCTGGACACACTGAGCCAACTATCAGATCATGCTATCAATCTATTTTTGAAATTTGATAATACATCTCGCCGACTTCGACGGTATGCATTCGAACAAAAACAATGTTTCCGGATTTATTCCGACTTGAATAACAAGCTAGTCAGTGATCTGCAGATATTAAAGAGGTAAACCATAGTTGTGTGTTATTTCTGATGCTGTTATAAAAATCATATTGCAGTCAATTTGAATCCAATGATAAACTGGTCAATGAGTTTGTCATATCGAAGGAAGAAATCCACCAAATTGAGAACAAGATCAAGCGATATCATAATTTGCTGGATGGTTTAGAGAAAAAAAATCCTTGGCTGAAGGACACAGATATGAACCTTTCTGCAATAATGTCAGAGGCCAAAAAATTGGAACTCTTGAGGCAACAACACGCTGAACTGCAAAGTGAGATTGATGAGTATCATGGCTTAAAACCCGATCTTATGGAGGCGCGTAATCAGTTGGCCGCTATGAAGGCAGAATTTGAGAAGTTGAATCAACAAAATAAATAAATCTAAATAGTTTATATGTAATTTATATGTAATTGTTTGATCATATAAGTCACAATTTGTAAAAGGTTTTCATTAAATCACTGTTAATTGAATTCCACCTGTTATACTGATTGTGAGTCATGACTGATTAATGTATATGAAATAGGCACGTTTTGTATCGTCTTGGACGTCATATGATACTCAACCAACTCAACTAATGCCTTATGTATGAGGCCGAATGTTATGGCTAAAAAGTGTGCCAGAGAAGAAAGAACAATGATTCCCACATGCTTGCAGCTGCTCTGTTGTTCACTTTCCCATCCTGTTTGTGTTGGTGCTTAATGTATTCATCGCATTATATGTATGCTTGAAAATGCAAATGTGTGCATCATACTGAAGTACATTAGTGGTTTGCTTCATTTGCTTTCTGATTCATCAGTTTAATGTGACACAATTACCTTACACAGCATTTCTGCGAATGCTACTGGTTAATTAAACTTCTGAGCATCCACGTTAGCAAACGCGACTTAAGTCACTTCGGTCATTTCGATGGCGCATGCCGAACAACGCGTTGTTGTGCGTTGTTATCTAACGTGCACCCCGTACCCGTAAATAGGTTATGTTATTGTTGTGTTCTCGTCTCGTGATCACCGTGTTATCATTCTCCCAGTGATAATAGTGAAGTTATATATGCAGGAATCAGAATGGCTACGCCGACGACTACAATCGAGACCGTCACGATAACGAGACCGCTAAAGGTGAGTTGAACGATTCCAGATTGATTGGCAAATATAGGCAAGGCAACGTACATGTGCATGATTTGTGTGGGGAACCTTTGGAGCTTTATCTACATCGAAGGCTTATCTTATCTCCTACATTCCGTTACGTTTGCTTAGCAATTTGATAACGGCCAATGTTGAGTGCGTGATATGATCATATGATGTATGAAATTTTGGCGCACTGATATGCGCGCGCGCATGCATGTTTTCCAGTTGGTATCCAAGTGGTCCAAATGTTTCGCTCGGCGACGGCGCATTGATATGCCCTCCAACCCCCATACATGGTGTTTTGTTATTTATATAAGTGTCCCAATCGAGCTTATTCTCGATTATTAGCAACAATATTTCGCCATGCGAATGCTACATTACTTGACTATAAAATAATGCTTACTCTTAGCTCGCAGAAGATGCGATTCCAAATTGGGGGGAAAACTCACCCTTTGGTTTTGGTAAATACCAATTTCGCGCTTGCGGTTTATATGGGCTCGCAGAGCGATCGATTTTAATCGCGCGTAGTAGGTTTAGTTGCAGACTAGGGGCGCTTCGTCCAAGTGCCATTGCCTCCCCCGCAGCTAGATGTTATTCATACATAAAGCGCTGCATTTCGTTCGGACGTCGCCCTAATATTGGCGAGCTTCCCTTCCCGCGCGCACGCAAAACGTGTCGGGACTGTTGAAGAGTTGAAGATCGAAATTGAATTGTGTCCGTCCCGGCCGTCGGAGAGTGAAGTGGGTCAATTAGACTTTGGCGGCTGGAGACCATCATCCGATGCGTTGCTTTGTTGCGTGTTTGTTGTGCGAACGAACGCTTCCTCTGCATACGGCTTGAAGACTTCTTTAATTTTGCTATTATTTGATACGTTCCGGTGGGTGTTGTTTCGTTTCGGTGCCGAAAGCGAATCCTGCTTGTGTAAAACCGCTTGGGACGGATCATAAACATATGATGCACCTAAAGCCTTTGAATAGTCCGTGAGATTGAACTTAAATGGATTCCTAATAGACTGTGGCTGGGTTCAATATTCGATGGATGGTAATTCATTCCGGATGTGCGCGCTGAATGGCTAACGACCAATGCGCACCGCACTGCATTTATTCGTACGCACCACAACACGGCGTTGTGTAACTGCTCGTTTGGCGTCTTGTTGGGGTGCTAAATAAACTGGGGGGCAATTTATTGCCCGCGCAAAATACTCGATGGGGGACAGTCAAATCGCACAGGTAAACCACTACTGCTCCTCATTAATGTTTGGTCATGTAGGAAACATTATTTTATTATTTTGCGCCAAGGCAATTAAAATAGCTACTTATTAGATCTTGATGTAAAAGAAGTTGTTTGATTGCATATGCAACAAATGTTCCTCATTTAAATTTGTGTTTCCTGCACAACCGGTTCGATATTTATTCAAAATCCCAGTCGTTACAACAACCAATTGCTACAAAATTAGAACAAACTGCGTGCACTTGTTCAAACAATACGATCGCCTCATGGCGGTGGTCTCGGATTGTTAATTGTTTTGGTATTTGGAAGATATGCGTTGTTTGCCTTCAAGCATTACTAAACAATCATACCTATGATCGAACGCACTCCACATGCATATGTGACTAATACTTTTATCGATGCTTTTGGTAACAGTAATAGCACACCATCGTTATCGACACTTAACGTTCCCCCGGCAATAGTAGCTGCATTCACTTTTTAACAGTGCATGCAGTCGGTTAAAAATGCCCGAGAACTACAAAATTAAGAGTGTTGTGAACGATGTGAGGTATCGAAATGTTAGTTTTGAATGCATCGAAAAAAAACAGCGATAATCACCGATCAATTTGATGTTATTATGCTTTCAGGTGATTGCTTTCATATGTGGTCTTATTGTCATCATATTGATGATAATGGGCCTCGTTTCCACCGACTGGTTGATGGCGGCCGGCTGGCGACAGGGCCTCTTTCTGCACTGCATCGAGGAGGGTGCGCCGCAGCCGCTGCCCTTCAACATGCAGGAGCCAGCCGGCTGCTATGGGTCGCGCGACGCCGGCTACATCCGTGCCGCCGCCGGCCTGTGCATCATGACGCTCGCCGCCGACGTGGGCGCCACGCTGCTCACCGGCCTGGGGCTGCGCACCAAGGAGCACCACGCCAAGTATAAGTACTACCGGCTCGCCGTTGTCGCCATGGCCGTGGCGCGTAAGTACAATCCTGGCCGATTTCTCATTTCCGGCGCCTATTGTGACCGAGCTGGCCCAATATTCGTCATCCGAATGCACTGTGAGTCACCCTCCCGACATTGTTGCGTTGTTTGCAGTGACGACCATCCTCATGGCGCTCGTTATATATCCGGTGTGCTTCGCGGCCGAACTGAACTTGGGCAATCGCACGATATGGGAGTTTGGATGGGCGTACGGCGTCGGCTGGGGCGCCGCCATCTTTCTCTTCGGCGGCATTATCCTGCTGATGTGCGATAAGGAGAGCGAGGAGATCTACTATAAGGAGAGGAAGATTGTGCACCATGAGAATGACACAAGAGCCTAGTGGCCACATAGTCTGCCCGACGTTGTTCTCTGATCGTAAAAAAGCGTAACGTAATTGGAAACGCGTGCAATCAGTCGTTGGCGCCGGCACCGTCTTAAGAGGTGCGTGCGTCAACGGCGCGATTGGGACGCTTTCACTCTGCGAATCAGACTTGACGACGATACATACGAAACAGAAACAAAGACGCATGAAGAACGCGCTTCTCTCTCGTGTTGTGAATGGTGTGAATCTCATGAGAGCGTGACTTTTTCGACTAGGTACCTAGGTAAAAATCTTACATGACATAAATGTAATGAAACAATTACGTATGTGTGTGATGCTGTTGAATGATGTGTATGAATGTCGTTGTGTGCGAGGCTGTGATGTTCAAAGCAAAAAAAAACGATAAACCTATTATCCAATTGGTGTGCGATTGCTACATATATGCCTATATATTTGAGTATCGACGGGAATTAAGTAACTTCAAAATTTTCAGCAAACTGATCTCGTCTTCCACTTTCTTGTCAGCTGCAACAAAAATACGTTTCGCGTTCGTGTTATTGCTAATTATCACATTCGGTTCGGCTTTATTAACGGTGCTAACTAACTTAATTTTATTTATACTCTTTCTCCGTACAAAATTCTGCTTGATTAAATCCGATTTTGGTTGGTTTTCTCCCTTCTTCCAGCACTTTTCGAAAGGATTATTTTGATACATTTTTCTTACCGAACGGAACATAAAGCGGTGATAAATATTCGTGAGTGAGTGCATGATCGCGAGACTGAGAGACAACCCGGGCAGGCTAGCTGTATGTTCACAAGACTTATTATATTTCACTATAAAGAGGATTAATATTAAAACGTACACTATTAGTGATAGAACGATTGAAAGAAAGGCGGAACGTTTATAAACTGCAAGGCGCAAGTAACACTTTTTGAACTTGACGATATTGATGCTAGCAAGTAAGCGATTAATATTATTATTCGTTACGTGTCGTTTGGGAGAGGGCGAAGAATTTACATAGAGCGAATGCTGGTCACACGCAAGACCAAAGTTGTAATGCGCTAAGAAAAAAACGCGAAAACGAAATGAGACTTCTTACTGATTGGTAATCGCATTTATACCGATTGCTATTATTATTAATTTTATAAATGTAAAATGCGCAACTTGGACCGGATTATGCGTAAAATTTTTGGTACATATTGCAATCCTATTATGACGAAACAAAATATGTTATAACTAAGTTTATGATAAATAGGAATTTGTCGTTTGATTTTGGGGTAAGCTTTAAATATTTTATGGGCATTCATTATTGCAGTGTTGTCTGATTTGATAGCGTTCACTAGCAAGGTAGTAGAATTAATTATGAAAATATTGATGCATGAAATCGACGTAGCCAATGTCATGCAAAACATATCGAAGCAAGAAATTTAAAACTGACGACACGCACATTATGTATTTCTTCAAATATGAATATTGCTTTGGATTGCATTGTTTCCAGACATTCAACAAACCAAAGTAAATATTTTGCCGAGCGCATAAACAATTACCGCAGCCAAATTTCGAGTTCAATTAATAAGAAAATAGTACTGAATCGATTGTTTGTGTGATAACTGCCAGAGTTTCATGATTATGTATTGTATTGTAAGATCGAAGACCGAAGACTTGCGTTAAATTAAGCTAAGTTTCCTTTGAGAACTACCATATGGCTACGATTACCATTCTCATCTTCATAGCTATATTGCAGTATGCAATACGTTTTTGTATTATTTTTCTATTGTTGCATTAAGAGCGTAGGTATAGTTTTCGAGAGTTTCATGCTGTTACTCCGTAGCATGTTATCATGATAATTAATGGATTTAATGTAAGGTAGCTGCTAGATGAAACCTATTTATTACACTAACTGCTAAGAAATGATATAAATTATATATGTATATTACCATAATATGAATGCAAATGTTTAATTGATATTGTATACAAGAGATAAATTATCAAAAAAAAAAGTAAACTCGACGAAATGAATGCTGATATATGTGTAAACGATGTAAGAAGAAGAAGAGTAATGTAGTAGTTGCAACTTATCATTACCATCAGAGTAGATTCAACATTCTTGTGATTGTTGTGACGAATAAGCTAAAAAATCATTTCGAATCACTAAAAATCTCGATTTGGACTGTAGACCGTTTGATAGACACCGGCCACGAATCAAAGATACTCGTAATATTTATTACAAACAATTGCTCGCCATCATGGAGTTTCCAAAGTTTCCTGCCACCTTCTTGCAATATCGCAACTATGTCATACAAAGGCGAGTCCAAATCAATGAGTAAATTATTCAACGATATCAAAACTAAATTGCAAAATGTTCTAGACTTGCATTCTTGTTATATTCATTATTACAGTAATGTAAATATTATCATCAGAGAACTTACAACTTTACCGTAAATTGAGGGATTTATCATAACTACATACTTGGAAGGGCACCATATTTTAACAATTAACAATATTTCTGCTGTATTGAAGAATTCTATAATCATTGTAATAATTATATAAATGGTTATTCATAAGGGTTACTAAAATTATGAACTTTGACAGAACCGAATAAAATTATTTGTATATAAAGTTTAATTCATTCATTATTATAATTCAGCATTCATTCCCTTCTTATCCAGTGATGCGTTCCTTGATATTAATTAAAAATATTCATGCGATATAAATTATTCAAGGTATGTATAATTAAATGAATATAATTTTATGCAAATTACAAAATATTTGTGATTATTATGGCCACAATTTGTATTAATTACTTATTAATATTTAATATCAGCTTAATATGTATTATAACAAAAATTGTCATTATGTTAAAAAAAGTGTTTAAGTTAATCAAAAATGGACATATCTAAATCACTAACGTCTTTGTTATTTTCTTTGTCTTTAACGACTTGTTGTTCTTGCAACTTTGATACTTTGCTAGGAGGCTCATCGTCAGACGATTCATTTTGAACACAATCAATTGGCCCGTTTATTCCTAGGTTTCTTAAACTATTTCTTGATTCAAGGAATGTCTTTATCACCTTCTGCAACTTCTCGAAATCATCTGTTTTGCTAGGTACAACATTCGGTTCAATAGCAGCGGGCTGCAAAAATTCAAGTATTCCCAATATTTCCGATAAACAAGAATGACTTGAATAGCAAACATAAGTCACGCCATAACCCTCACACACAATAGATTCATTCTTGTTTTGATTTAACCATCGCATTGCGCTTAATTTGAATGTCTTTCTATACTTAACACCGGCGGCGGCGTCTTTTTCGGTGTCAATACTACAAAATTCACCAAAATTCATGCAATTATAATGTATATTGCCGCCAGCAGCAAGCGTGATGCACTTATCCATATTCGGAAAGTATCTATAGTTTTCAAACGTGACACCGGAAACATGAATGGGTATTTTAAATCGTTTATACACTTCCGTAATAACATATTCACCGCCATATCGGTAGGGTATCTCGATATTAACCACGTGTTTCTGACTTTTCTCAATCCAATCGGCGATCAGCGCACATAATGCATCCAAACTTTCTTCACGCGATGGCAAATGAAAATAGTGTTGAAACATAAACGTTGAATCAATGTAAACTTTATCGAAATGTTTCGGTGTTTTTGAATGGGCATAAATTGCTTTGAATTTCTTAAATTCGTTGACATTTAGGCGAAAGTCGCCGGTGTATAGAACCGTCTTGCCATCGCGTTCTAATAGAAACATTACCGAGCCCGGACAGTGGCCGGCCGGTAAAAGAGTTACAGTGAAATAGTAATCCGTTGCGAGTAAAACTTTCGGTGTGTTTAATGGCAGGTATTGAAAGTGCGCCGCCATTTCCGGAAACCATTGCCGCAACATAAGTGTAGTGACCTCAGATGAATAACAAACTAATTTGAGATCAATCAATCGGTCTAAGAATAATGACGAATTAATACCCTTAACATGATCGGAATGAATGTGTGAGAGAAGATAAACACTTGATTTCAAGTTTTCCTTTTCAAATTGATCAATGCTGATGCCGGGAAATTCCTCCACTAATCCCGCAAAGGTGCTCATGATGATATTGTCTCACTGCAAAGATTCAATAATGCTTTAATTAGTTTACACCTGAGATAAAATTGGATAGCATACCAAAGTTGTGAATATGTTTTGAATCTCCCGCCGACACACAGGAAGTGGAGAGAGACAGCACGAGAGGTGGCAGCACTGCAGGGAACGCGGGCGTCTACGACAGTTGTCGAGCGTGTCGAGGTGATCGTCCGCGCCGCCCGTGTGCGTTGCAAGAGCCGTAGGAGCGCGGACGCGGCGGGCAACGCGTACCCGACGACTGAAAATATAACAAAACTTGGCGTATGATTATAGGTTATTGAGTTGTTTGTCGGCTAACCTATTTTCTCTGCGCTTTGCTAACGGCGACGAAAACAAAAGGATCGCACCAGTGCGGGTGGTACGCGTAAAGTGTGCGCGACGATTTCCACCGCGGATTATTGGCCGCGCGTGCCCACCGCTCGCCGAAGCGTTGTTACGCTGTTACGCAGCCGACTCGATCCGCGGACGTTCCCTACATACACACACGTACGCCATTTTGAAGTGAATGAATATGGTTGATTGTGAAGGTCGCCTTCCGACAGTCGCCCAACATTATCAACACAATTGTAAGTACATTTGCTAAACTTCGCCTGTGTTATCAGCGCAGCGCATAAGTTTGCCGGACGCAATTAGGCAATTGGCGCAATGTTTGCGCAATCGGGTTATGCGTGTGGCGGGTGTGAGAGAGTGGCTGGCGGATATTGCCCGCACGCCACGCTCTGTCACCAACCATCGCATACAATGGACGCGTGGTATTGGCGTGCCGATGCAACATGATTTAATTGTTGCGGTGTTTGCGACCCCAATTTATTGCGAATGCACGCGAAATACTTGTTTACATTTTTTCAAACATGTAACCTCACTCCCCTTAACCTCACCTGTCAACAATTTTTGGGGCATTA
Organism: Myllaena sp. GC000078; assembly: GCA_030264135.1. NCBI lineage: Eukaryota > Metazoa > Arthropoda > Insecta > Coleoptera > Staphylinidae > Myllaena > Myllaena sp. GC000078. Next base: position 9,562 of record JARJDR010002749.1, read on the forward strand.
ACCTAAATTGCATCTATTTTTGTTTTTAGAATCGAAGAATGCTAATTATTTAACGCCGTCGGCATGGAGGAGGAATATACGCTCACGTGGGAGGAGGCCGGCGAAGTCATCGAGACGGAGGAGGTGATCTGCGGCATTGACAATGACGACATGATCAATGAAATCAATGAGAATGAGAACAGTGAATATGAGGAGGTCTGTGAAGAGGTGGTGGTGCAGTCTGATGATGTTCTGCATGAGGAAGAGGTGGTCTACCTCACTGAGGATGTTATTGTAATGGAGGATGACAACCAGGAGGTCATCCAGGAGTTTGTGGATGATCCTGCCTACATGGATTGTGTCACTGAAGAGGTGGTTGCTGATAACTGGGAGGAGGCCTGCAATGAATTGGTGGTTGGCTCAGAAGAAAACATTGGAATTGTTGAGGAAGAGGTGGAAGATGTGATGATACCACTACCCACTGACCAAGACCAATATTCAGCCACCCGGCCTTATCCGTGCGACTTCTGCAGCCGCCGGTTTCGAAAGAAAGCTAATTTAATGAATCACATGGTGGCCCATCAAACAGATAAGCCTCATGGGTGTAACCTGTGTGGTGTGAGATATGTTAGAAAGTTTGACTTGATGAACCATTTAAAAATTCATGCCTATGTGCCAGATAGTGAAAACATGGAGAATGAATTGGATGATGAGAAGAGGCAGAAGATCACATTGTTAGGCAGGAAAAAGAAAGGGAAATATGGGGATGGAAGTGGCGGCGCCGGCCACGGGGAATATTCAGATGCGATGCTTGGTGGCGAAAACAGGTAATTAGTTATTTCATTCCTTTCTGACACAATGATGTAATGCACCAACTAATAATCAAATTGCTTGTTGTACTCTTAGATATCCGATAACCGATCCACGGAAACCATTCGTGTGCCAGTTTTGCGGCGTTGGTTTTGGCCGCGAAAAAGCGCTTGCATCGCACGCGAAGATTCACCAAGGAGAGAGCCCGTTCGAGTGTCGCCGGTGTGGAGAGATGTTTTGGGATTCAAATTCACTGCGCGATCATATAAACGATAAACACGATGGCGAAATGGACGACTTTTTGGACGAAGACGACGAGGACTTCTCCGATGAAGAAACAAACAAATTCGGCGAGTTTTTCTGCGGGACATGCGGCATGACTTTCAACCAGCAGGACCATTTGAAACGCCATCAACGTATTCACGTGAAAACTGAATACGGTCAAGACAACGATTTTGTTCATATATGCAATGTGTGTGGAGAATCGTTTGCGGAGGCACTGGATCTACTTGCACACGCCGAGGTGCATGCGAGAAATGCGGAGTTTCGATGTATGCTGTGCGGAGAAACATCTTCGGATGAACAAGCCCTGGCTGCTCATGTGCAGGCAAAACACGGTGACAATCTACCCGAGAATACTTGCTTACATTGCGGCCGCACCTGCAAAGATAGACGCGCGTTGCTGACGCACTGTCTGGAACACTCCAAGGAGAAGACATTTCCGTGCCCAAAGTGCTCGAAAACGTTCCACAACAAGGCGCGGTTGAAGCGGCACATGCTGTCGCACCGCAACAAAGCCGTCGCGTGCGATGTGTGCGGGGAGGATTTCCCCGACGGCAGGTCGCTAATGAATCATCGCCACAGTCACAGCAGCGTGTCCGGTCGACAATTCCCGTGTCGCGAATGTGGCAAAACGTTCGGATCGCGCAGCTCACAACAGATTCATATACGAATTCACACCGGGGAGCGGCCGTACGGCTGTCGCTTTTGTTGGAAGGCGTTTGCCGACGGCGGCACGCTGCGCAAACACGAGCGTATTCATACGGGCGAGAAACCCTACGCTTGTGCCGTCTGTCCGAGAGCGTTCAACCAGCGCGTCGTTCTGCGCGAGCATATTCGCTCACACCATTCGGGACCAGATCCCAATTACAGCCACAGCATGACGCCCTATTGCTGCGCTGTGTGCTCCGATATGTTCACAACATCTCAGGATCTTATTGTGCATTTGATACATCATTGTGATCTAAACACCGCAATGCGACGTCAACCGCAGATTGGACCGCGCAAATACAAGCGCCGACGCCGCTTGAAGCCGCATGAAATGGAGCTGATGTCGCCGATCGAAACCGCGCCGAATTACGCCGTCGAGGAGATCGTCCCGCAAAACATTAAAAACGAATTCTTCGATAGCGAAGAAGACGAGGCGCGCGCACCACCGAAGGGGCAGTACAAGAAAAAGCGGAAGAACTCGGAGACGGCCGCCAAGTCACCGGACGAATACGCGGAAATGTACAGCAATCTCAACAGTGCGATGGAGAGCGTCATCAACACGCCGTCGAAGCCGCTCAAGTCGAAGAGGAAAACGAATCCCGGCCGCGAGGGGCAAACGTCCAGCTCGGGCAGGCCGAAGATGATCCACACGCAGAAGACAAAGGTCGCCGTCGAGAGCAATGAGAGCGGGCGCGCGCGCCACAAAACGAAGACGATGATAACGCGCACGCCGGCGCCGCCGGAGCAGCAGAAGCTGCAATCGCCCAGCAGCGACCGATTGCGGCCGCGTACCAAAAATGTAAGCCATCACGTTGTCTCCCCCGAGAAACCTGCATTAGCTACGTTCCAGGACGCGACCGAACAGGCGGTAAACAGTTTGCTCGAACTCAATTCGGCGACCGATCACGAGGAGATCATTAACGGTAGCGAGATGCTTGAGGATCCGCTCGCGTCGCCGCCGAAGCGAGGGCGCCGCCGCGTTGCGTCGAGCGGTAGCGACAATATCAATGCGCACCAAACGAGTACAAACAGCAGTCTGGCGCCCGGCCGGCATATAATCGGCGGCGGGCAGGTGGTGAAGTTCGTGCGCAGCGGCATGCTGGTGAAGAAGAAGGTGAAGATTGAAAAGTACGAGGCCGAGGAAGAGGACCCGGTGACACCGGATTTTATCGCGATCAAACAGGAAGTCATCGAGAATCCGTTGAACGAATTGGCCGAGCTGTCCATGCAGCACGCGCAAAACATCTTCAAATGCGAAATGTGCGCCGCCACGTTCTCCGATCGTGCGCAATTGCTTCTCCATGTTCCCATTCATATTTAACTCATTTATTGATTACGTCTTTATTCGCTGTAGTGCATTAGGATTCTTAGCTACTTTAATTGCTGACTTGTAATTTGAACTCTTTGATGCAAGTTCTTTCGACGGTATGAATAATTATCACTTTGTATATGAACATACAAAGATGTATTGAATAGCATGATTGCTTAGACGATGTTCAATCCATTTACGTAGTATTTACCCAAATAATTTGTCTTATCTATTCTTATCAATAAGAACCGGTTGTTCTCGATGCTAGAACAATTCTTAAGTATCTAACTATAATATTGCAAGAATGAGTTTCTCAGTTATATAAATTGTATATACTTACAAGAAATTAAATATTTAAATTAACGTACATTGGTTAGTGTATATTAAAAACAAAATAACTAATTTCCCAAAATAGGAATTATTCGTAGCCTTAAAATAAAATAGGGTGATGCGTACGGGAGAATAGTAAATAAGTACTAGAAGCTAAGTGACTAGCGCGTAATTTGCATGGGTAACATTATAATTTTTTTTTCAAACTCCCCGAAATTGCCTCTTCATATTCTTATTGTATTCTATTGTAGACTTGCGGATAAATATGATAGAAATGCTTTTAATACGCATTGTAAATATGGAAATGAAAATCAACTTTGTATGCAACATCTCAATGAAAGTGAAATCAATCTAATGTATGATGATATACATTGTACATATACCAACCGTGTTATGAAGATTAAATGTATTGAACCAAATAATTTTTATGAAGTTAATCTTCGATCAGTGAGCTATTGAAAAACTGCACCGTTTCGGTCTTGAGTGCTGTTTCGCGGATAAACCACTGGTAAATAGCCGTTTTTTGCAAATCTTGTAATTTTTTGACCTGCAGCCTTTGGTACTTTTCAACTTCTTCGAATTTCTCCGAATTTATAAAACATTTATGCCGGCAAACAAAGCGCATATCTAATCGCTTTCTGCGTTCCAGTCGCATCTGTTCCATGCGCTCGGCTCGCGTGGGTGGTCCCCATCGTTTCGATGGATAAAACAAAGTTTGTAGAGTCTAAATCCATCAATCACATCAATTACAACCAAACAAATTGCAACGTCAATTACATACCTCTTGCTTGATGGCCAAAAACGATAGTTTGATGCAATTGCAAACCAATAGCCACAATGCGCAAACGATGAAAATGCCAGCAATAATATACTGCACCAATACTTTGTCTTCGACGCGCGAAAGATCAACCAATGTCAAAATCAGCACCAACTGAAAACAATTGATACCAAAACGGACAGGGTCTTACGCAGCTTGATTACGCTCAACGCTTACCAATGCGATATACACCATGTAATGCCAGGCAATGATCCAAAATCGCGCCGGCGGCGTGCCGAAAACAAACTCGTATTCATGACTGAATCGCACGGGCGTGTACAGAAAGTAGATGCACAGAACAACGGCGCCAAAGTTAAAGTTGTTGATGTAGTTCAATCCTCGCAGTTCAAATTCGACCAAGGTTTTGTAGAAATTGGGAAATTCGTTAACCAACCGGAAGCAAACCACTGCCACGGTGACGAGAAACATGAAAAGTGTGGCGTACGAATCGCCATTGGGGATGATTTGTATCAGTGAGTCGGATGCGGCGAGTATCATATACACCGAATAGATCACTGCAATCAGCAGCATGCAAAGCATCCAGCTCGCTTGCCAGATCTTCGAGAAGCGGAACGTGGCAAAAAAGTCGGGCGCCATTGCAAACACTATATCGTTGCCTAAGTAAAGTAAGTAAATTATTAACATAATCTATTTTTGTGTTAATAACCAGGCAAGTATTACCTTCAAGAGTGAAACAATTAATATTCACCATATTATACCGTTGCGCTATGCTATTAGCCAACACACCATACGTGGTGCTCATGATGAACAACACCAAGAACTTGATGGATTGAAAAACGACGCAGCAGGTCGCCGGATTCAATTCGGGCGGTTTCATCGATGCCAGCCACATCAATATCGGTAAGCTATTGATTTGCAAGCTTAATGAGATGAAATTCACTACAAACTACAATATCAATTAGTGCACACTTCAAGGGGTAATTAAGTTGTTTGTACCTTTACATCAACCATCACATAATTCCACTGATATGAAATCGCCGAAATTCGATCAAACGCCACGGAGAAGACGCAAATCGCCGCGAGGAGAATCACAAATATCTGCAATTTGATAGTAAGTTTCTTCAGCATAGCAATACCATTGCTCGCAATGAGAAAGGAGATGAGCCCCAAGACGGGGCTATAGATGCGAAACGCAGCATCACCCCATTGCTCCAGCATAGACGATTCATCACCGACATTGCCAATGTGAAACACGTTGTATTGAACGTAATATTGCGTCGAAAAGTATTCGTATTCAGCGTCGCGATTGCGATCGGCCGAGCAATTCACATTGTGTTTGAGATTTGTATAATAAGGCACGCAGTGCTCATTCAGCGGTGGCAGCGTGCAGTTTTTCCACACTTCATCTTTTATGAGTGTCAAATACATGAACTTTACAACCGCTTCCAGATTCATCAACCGTCGCGATTCGGCAATGACGAAGGCTAAGAAAATCGGGTATCTTATGGCCGACACAAGCGGCATGCAATCGGTGAACAAACGCAGCGAGAGCTTCTTCGAGTAGCTCACCATTGAGATGATCCACATGTTAAAGGGCATTTGTATGAAGAACGATATTAGAATGTAAATAAACACGGCTGGAACTAAAATCGAATCGAATGAAACCAATGCAAAGGGACAATTCCAAGTGATTTACCGATGCCGCCGATATTAAACGCATGCCCGAAACAAACCAATTGAGACATGTTAAATTCATAAAGCAGCAAACATAGATAAAACTCGGTTTCCGAGAAGACAATATGCGAACGACCATGCTAAAAACATCATGCATCACAAATTGAAGTTACTGAAGTATTTTAAGACCACTCACTTGCATGGCAGCTTTTACAAAACGCCTCCACTTCTCGCTGAAGACCATTGAATCGCGATTGCCCTTACATTGCGTGCGCGTCTTCCACGTGAGCACCACTCTGGTCATCTGCTCCTCGTAGAGGATCTCCCACGTGTTGTGGATGTTCACGACTTTTCGATGACCAACTTTTTTCGGTTGAAAGTAGCTGAGGATTTTCGCCTGCATGCGCAAATCGAAATCGCTCTCGATTTCGCCGAGCATCACCTGCCCGCTCTGCACGGCTTCCTCCTGCACGTCGAACTCGGAGTAGATGGAGCCGACTTGCGATATTTCACTGCTGGGATTCTGCGCGAGGTACTCGATCTCGTTGATCTCCGCCTCATGGCGCCGCTTTCGCTCGCGATACTTGCGCTTCGTGTACTTGATGAATTGATCCACGCGCGACGCTAATTCCGTGATGGTTAAGCTCTGCAGGAAGCGTTGCGCGCACGTTTTTGTCTCATCCGGGTTGAGATTATCTTCGGTTTTGATGAAGGTGAAGCATCGATGCCTAGTGCACGTTTCCGCATGGAATTGTTCATTGTACTTTAATTCGTAATTGCGACGATCGAACATTTTGCTTTAGTTAATTAGCTTCTTGGTATGTTGGCAGGGTTGGCAGTTGGTTGATATATGGGGATTGATGGGGATATTTCAAAATTGTTGTAAACAATTACATAAATGGTTACTATGGAAGTCACCAAAAACCTACTACATTCTAATAAGTTGGTGGTAACGGTGGAAATTTTCCACTCACGTTTGTTTTGGCGCACGATGACGCAGCAAGTTGAGGAACGCACCCAGCCGCACGTGGATAGACGCGACGTGATTGGCTGTTTGAAGGGTTGCGCAGGCTAGAAACGCTTTGCCGGCGCGCCAGAACCGCCGCCGCTGGCCGCCGCAGTCAGTCTTCGCGCCGCTTCTGCTCGGTTCAACAACGTTTTTGTTACGATTACATTGTGCAAAGATAATTTCGGTATGTAGCACAGGTATGTAGTGAATTCGCTGTAGTTAGTGTTTGATTGTCGCGTAAATCCGATTCGATTGTTGGTTTGTGTAGCACGTTGTTTCCAAGGTAGGTGCTTTCAATTTTTATTGCGCGTCGGTCGCACCGTGCTTGATAGCACTTGATAGCATCATTTTTGTTGTTCAACACCTAACTTTGAATCGAATATGGCCGCTTGCATGGTGTTTTGTCGTTTTTCTCTACTTATTCCCAAACATTTCTATACGCTACGTTTCACTTCTCTCAAGTCCGATACAATCGTGTTTTCTTGCCGTTTTCTTCCTTGATTCGAATGAAGGAGCTTGATGCATCGCGGAACAAACTTTTCCAACCAGGGAAACTTGTGGAGCTTTAGCAGAAAGAACGCCAAGACGAAAATCACATTATGTTTAGTACGATCAATTAATTAACGCTTATTTGCAACATGGTGCTCTTGCATTATTTTGAAAATATCAACTTGCGGTTTCCATAATTTATCTGGCTGAAAAGTATATGTAATTATAAAATTTTAATATATGTAATAAGTATATCAGAAACATTGGTTTATCGCGAAGAGGTAAGGTGAAGTGGGGTAAGTGCGTATGTGGGGCAAGTCCGTTTGTGCTGTTTTTTGCTAAAATATAAAGAAAATTGCGATTACCAAAGTGTATTTTTAGTTAATCTCAACCGAAGGAATATTTCTACACTTTGGTAATCGCCGTTTTCTTTATAGTTTAGCAAAAAAACAAACAGAAGGCCAATGTATGCACTTACCCCACTTCACCTTATACATTTTTCCAGTAGGCCACAAACGCGATATGAATATCTATTTAAATTAATACACATCAGCATCTTTCTGCATCTGACAGTTGAATTAATGCAATACTCTTTCTTTTCAGAGGATTTGCATCGAAGTGTTGTGAAGTGATATTCAAGAATAGTTCTACAGAGTTCTACATGAGACACGGAAACAACAGACAACACCGAAATCAACTCAAGGTAGGATTTTCAATTTTACCAGTTTGCTTGTTTCAAATTTGCGATTGTTATGAACCGTTTGCAAAGTCCACGTGTTGTCCCTATAAAACAACACATGAGTAACGACAATTTTATTCAAAATAATTCAAGGCATAGGTAATTTCAATAAACTTCTTTATTCCTAGGAAACTAAACGAATTTATTACTCACATACTGCATACAATGCATCCTATATACAAACTAAAAAGATTCGATAAGAGATTTATAAAGCACGTTTGTCAGTTCTCTTAATTCAACAAAATATCAGATTTGTTCTAATCAGTAGTACTGAATTTGATCCTAACAATTTCACATTTATATACACTTGCATCATTCTTTGGCAATTGCATGCAAATCTACAAAGTTTATATTCATCATGGCTTTTGTTACTTCGCGAAGAACGAGAGATTCATGAGTCGAGAATGGTTGATGCAGCCAACTCCATATTCCAATTAGTCTGTTGAAGAATCATCGCACATCTAACTTTATCCGCCAAGCCCAGCCGGACAAGTCGATCCACTTTAATTTGCTTCACGGCAGCGTCCACTATCCACCCCTCAAGTTGCAACTTTGCTAAACATTCGTTTTCGGACGCATCTGGTAACACAGCCTGCACTTCACGTATCTTCCTCGTCCTGTCGACATTCACGGGACTTTCTTGATTTAAACATATCTGCAATGAACACGTTTATTAATCATAGAAAGGTTGATTGCGAAACGAGAGTAAGAAAGTAATACCGTTCCCTGTTGGATTCGTCGCTGCACTTGTTGCATGCTAAGTGGATGCATGGCTGGAGGCGCCGGCGCCGGCCGGTGCGGTTTCAATGCACTGCCGCAGGCATTCTCATCAATCTCTTCATACAAATCGCTGCTTTCGACGGCATCGTACTTCGAGTGTTGAGGTAGGACATCGCCATTGGAGTAAGTCGGCGACAAGTTTGTAGATTTATACGCAGTGCTCTCGTAAACGGTTGAATATCCATAGGAGACATATGGATCACCATTTGGTACTTTTGGCATTGATCCATTGGGGAAGTTAGGCATTTGATTGGCACCGTATGAGGAATAATTGTAACTTTGTGGGAAGCCGTTATTGTGCACCAACGTTCTTGTTCCATGCGGAATGCTTAAATTATTTATATACACAGCATTCAAATTGTCCTTTTGCGTTGGAAGAGGTGAAATAGAAGTCGGTGCTGGAGTGCTAAGGCTTAGCGCTTGCTCCACTTCCACCGCCAACATATTATCAACATTGACTTGATTTGCATCGTAGGAGTATTGCGAAGTTCTTGGAACACCACGAGACATAGTGTTCTTGCTTTTTGCTGGGCTTAGGTTGTGCTCCAAGCCCTCCAGTGTGTTGCAATACGCAGGTGGCATTTGGTACGGGGGCGGGGAAAGAGCTACGTTTCGTTCTTCAGGAACGTCAATCGGCTCGTCGATCAAACTCACAGGACGTACCTGTTGCTTATACTTAGGGCTGCCAATTGCGGCAAGAGATTCTTCAGGCGAGATGTCTATAAGTATTCCTTCCGTCGATTTGGGTGGTGGTGGTCGATCGGGTTTAACCAACGACTTTTGCACCACCATTTCATTGGAATGAGTATTGTGATTGACAAGTTTTTTATATTCATACTGCTTTTCCATGCTTGTCTTCAATAGTGAGGATGGTGCTGCAAAAATGAGAATTTACTCATTTATCATTCCGTAAATATTTGGAGGTATTACAAGTTTTGGTAAATTTATGCTTCGATCCTCTTGTTTTGATCGTGTTGGCTTTGATGCCCTTGTCGATATTTGGATATGAGAGTACATCAGGCGGCTCCATTGGATTGCGCAAATACATTTCGTCGATGTGGGATGGGTGTCCCCAAGACTCCCCAAAAGCGGAACCATGTCCAGTGTGTATGAATGAATTGTTCAGTGGTTTACTGATATCCTCAGTCTGCATTTGTCTCATTGGATTAACAATACACCTGGAAACAAATGGACATTAAACGTAAAATTAATTATGTACTAATGTAGGAGATTTACCTTGGAAATAGCCCAATTTCAAATGTCCGCTGACTTTGTCCTTTCCACCAATACATATCAGCAGTCCCGTCAATCACCGCTATTTCTTCGCCAACCGTGATGCTAAGTTTTCCCTGCTCGCTAAATTGATTCTGGGATTTTACCAGCGGCATGTGATGCTTTCCAAAGAATTCCTTAATAGCTGCGAATGTCGGTCTCTGAGCGGGATCCTTTTCCCAACATTGCATTAATAATTGATACAACGCATTGGAGCAAGCAGGTGGTTGATGCAGACGTTCACCGTCCCGACCAATTTTACGCAAAATCTCGGAGCCCGTCAAACCCATCCAGGGATCTTCCCCAAACGTAAACATTTCCCACACCGTCACAGCGTACATCCATGCGTCGGATGCATGCGAGAACTGGCGTGATCGTAGAGATTCCGGCGCACACCATGGAAATGGCACTTTTTTATGTTCAGTCATAATGTAGCAATCTTCCTGCTGTGGTAACGCACGCATTAGGCCAAAATCACCGATTTTTACTTTATGCAGCGATGTTATCAGCACATTGCGGCAAGCTAGATCTCTGTGAATAAAACGCTTGCTTTCCAAATATTCCATACCGGATGCCACCTGAGCAGAGTACTCTGTAAGCAGCAGTATTGATGTTCTGGTGCATTGTTTTCTTAAACTATCTATCAAAGAGCCCAATGGTGCCAATTCAGTGACCATCATCATAGGAATGCTCAATACTATGCCATACAACTGAATCAGATTCACATGGCTCAGGCTGTGCATTGATTGCACCTCCTTCATGAAGTCCTCAAACACTCCTGATTGGGACATGGCATCAGCTTTCAATATCTTTACTGCTACTGGAAGTGTTCTATTGCTGGGACTAGTCCATTCACCTCTATGTACCACACCAAATGAACCATCACCCAATTTCACAGACAATGATATATCTGATTCATTAATCAAGCACGTTAATCCAAATGAATGCGTCTCTGACTGATCTGCACTCTTTTTGTGTTTCCCTGAACTGGTAGATGGTATAATTTTGGCCAAAATGTTCTTCTTCCATTGACTAGTCTTGCGCTTTTTAACGGCGTCCAATAACCGCCTAATGCCTAAATTTTACATAAAATAATTTGCCAATTTATTGCAATCATTCTTTTTTTAATGGAATAGTAAATAGTGGCTTACCTGGTTTACTGATGCCAATTGCCTCCAAGTCTTCAACTTTAACAAAGTCAAAGTGTTCCAATTTGGTGATTTGCAAATCATCGCGAATTCGGACGAGGTATTGCCCAAGTTGCACATCATTCAAGAGGTCATAGAGCCAATCGACTGTATCATCTAGCATTTTGCACAATTATGCAGACTGCTAAAATGGTATTTAAAAGTGAAACCAGTACTTTCTATTATAACTGATTAAGTATAACATATTGAAAATGAATTTGCTACCTTCTTATACAATTAATCCCCAATAAGGAAACAGCATTTCTGCATATGCTTTGTGGTATGGCCGTGCTGCACGCCACTGCTAAAATTAACAGCAAATTGTACAATGGATCATCTTCCAATTAGATTAAGTGGATAACATAAGATGCCACACTTATCACATCATCATTCAACTTGTTTTGCAATCTTTGCAATCTTGAAGTAAGGTTAATCGTTTCAATAACATACCTATATGTGGTTGCTGTCTGCACTCTGCATTTGTTGATGGTTGTATTCCTTGTATGCCTTGTATTTTGGCACCGCTGCCACCCACACTTTCTATTATTTTACGCGATTTTCTCTGGCTTCCAAGCTGTGGTGTTATTGGGGTGCTATGCAGCAGCGCACAGCAACGTACAGCGAACAACAAACTGAACAAACGGAACAAACCAGAACAAACGTAACAAACCCAGGCAAACAGGTAGCAGCTGCCGAGCGTGGTTTCGGGGTTGAATAAACATAAGAAACGGGTTTGTGAAGTGTAAAGCGTGTATTCCGCCTGCGTATTTAGGATTTAGGGGATTTAGTATATAAACCGTATAAATCATATAAAACCTCATCAAATAGAAAATAATTTCAGTGAAATTACTCGGAGATTGCAATTAATTTGATGAGAGTCTGTGAAACAAACACATTTCATTCTAATAGTTTTCTATGGCCTTCCTCGCCCTCTTGTAGCAATCGACAGTGACTTAAGTAACATGCATCATTCGATAAAAAAGGATGGAGATTTCGTTTTAACATGGGGGAGACAGGAAGCAACTGTGTTCAGCATATTCTGTCAACAAAATATTGAAGACTTATTTTCCCAAGCCAGACGTTGAATATAAAAGTAGAATATTTAATCTATAACTTAACTATTCATTTGCTACGTTTGCTGCCGCAATTTTGCAAGAATTTCGTTAATTGCTGATAATTAGATTAGAAATGGCAACGTCGCAAAACGCGGATCGCGGCTGCTCGCGGTGAATCGCGACTGGTCGCGACTGTCATTTGCGGTGGTGAATGGTGTTCGCGGTTCGCAGTGCTCGGTTTGTCACCACAGAGTAGATCAGAGTGCAAGCCGCCATGTTAAAAATTGGATCTCGAAATGTGGCGCTAGAATCGGTGGAGCGGGTAGAACTAACAATGGCGCCAAATTTAATTTTTCAAATTG
>JARJDR010002768.1:0-10073 GCA_030264135.1 Myllaena sp. GC000078
GGACAATAGTCATTAAACACCTGCTTTAGCAGACTTAACGCATAAATGGAAATAATCGTTATTTATCGTTACGAATCAGCGAATCCAACATGATTATGTCGAAATTCTCGTGCGTTCATGTTTAGGTCAAGGTGAATTTTGTTTATAGGTAAAAAGTGAATAGCTACATAAAATACAAATCACTATGTGATCATTAAATAGACTTTGAGCGATTTCATAACTTGACATTCACTTTATTAACATGTTTAGTACGAAATTTTGTAAATGCCGCAAATTTTGGAAATGCGGCCAGAGAGTAGACAAATTAATTAATTTGACTGTTAATTTATTACTCTTGCAATATCTTGCAAATTACGCAGTTAGATACGTGACAGATTTTTGCACAAAATTTATCTTTTACTGTGATTTCGTAATCAAATGTACACCAGTAAACCCAATAATAATCCTTGAATATCGAGCAGACGGTGTATAATTTTACAACGATTACGATCGCAAGGACGCTACAGATTCTATTTCTCTTCCTAGCTTTCATACAGCGAAATCCTTTATGTGTGGATCGATTAAATCCCACGATTATTGAGTTACGTAGTTCAGACTCATGCGACAAGGTTTATTTAACCGTTGTCTAGCCGCAATTTCCGCGTTTATTTATAAATTTTATAAATTTCAGTTAATGCATGTTGTAATAAGTATTCAAATTAAATCATAATTCCATTTGAATTATTTCAAATGCAATTAACATAATATCCGGAACTATATTAAGAATTACGTATTAATGTGATACAACCCGATGTAAAACCGCATCAATTTTCGACATCCGGGAAATAATTTGTACGCATAATAAATAAAACGCTTCCAAGTGGGAGACCAAAGCCCCGTTGACTTTTATTAGTCTATTATTTAATAGAATCGCAAAATATGTAGAAAAATTCCTGATGCAACGCGCGAAATATCAAAGGCCAGGAAACGCGCTGATTATGTAATGAAACTGCAATGTACGCGCCGAAATAATGATCGTGTGCGAGTGTCGCAAGATAGCAGGCGTACTTTACTCAATTAATTTTGACGGTCAAGTTCTCGCGCCGCTAAATGTTTCATTTTTTTTAACGAGATGAACGCACTCACCAATAGATGCATGCAATGGGTGCAAATCAATCCGAGAAAAACGACGGCGATGGGGCCAAGTATAATCCCGCCGTTTTTGATCGCATCGCCCATTGCAAACAACCCCGAGCCGAGGTTGCCTTTGAAGAGATGCATTAAAGTTTCACCATATCTGCAAAAGTAGTAACAAAGTAGTATCAAAGTTTATTTTAAATCGAAATAAAACTCACGAAGTTGGATGCTCGACATCTGTATTGGTGGGTTTGGATTTTTCTTGTTGTTTCTCCACCGTTCCATTTAAATCGATGCCATCCTTCTTCCTCCAGTATTTTCCTGTGGCACTGCAATAAGGAATGCAACAAGTGTGAAATAGAGCCATCAACTCTCGCAGTTGTTATGTAATTACCCATTTTCCAGATCTGGTAATGATTTTGGGTTCAAGGAGAGCCATGATTTCTTTGGCGTATCGCCGTTTGCAGGTAACTGATGCTTTTCTTTAGTATCCATTTCAATTCGTCTGGTTTCGGATTAAATCTGAAATAATTTTAAGTACTGATTGACTACTTTTTCTTGCCAAGTAATACATCACTTTGTCTCAATATGTTGCCTGTCAATCAAATAGCGCTGGAACTCGAATTCTTGCTATTTTTAATTAAATATCGCCACGTGTTTGGACTACTAAGTAATTTTTTGAACGGCTTTTGTTAAACCGGTCTATGTTTTTCGCCAGCCAACAGGACATATCTCGTGGTTTTTGTGTACCAAATATATTTTCGCTGTATTTTTTCATTTTTATTGCCATTATTATTTTATTTATATTGCGTTGCAAAACAAACCAAAATAGACAAGTTGCAAACTTGAGAAATAGCGTGCTATTCGCATATTGACAAGTTTATTCATTGTAATGACTCTTAATAACAAAGTATAGCAAAATAATTATAGAAGCATGGCATTGTTCGGTTTCCGCGCTGAATTTCAAATCGAAAACGAATCCAACTGAAAAGCGTTTTTCCATGACGAATTAAATAATTGGGACCTATCCTGTTCGTTATATCATTATCGCATTCCTAATCGTAAACATTCTTTCATAATGAGCACGCGTGTGTGGTTTATTGAAACGTAAAAAACACATTTACATGTTTTATTGCAATTTACATACTTATACCAACCCAAGTATGCAATTGTAACTTTTGTATTTTTATTTCTGCATAATACGATGCCCAGTGCCACAGACATAAACAAACGTTAATATTTTTATTGCTTGCCATTTTGCGAATTGCTGCTTTGCCATTGTAAAAAAACATGCATAAATTTCTATAGTTTCTGCGGACAATAGACCGCCAATTTTCGTTTATCAATCAAGCGTTGCATTGCGATAGATGGCTGCTGGATGATTTGAATTGGATATCATTGAGTTCGGTATGTACATTATGAACGGCTTTCGATATTTTGTCGGTTGTGACGTCCACGAGCAGACAATAACACACCGGCCCGCGCAGGATTTACGAATTTGCGCGACCGCAATCAGTGATACGTAACGATATCGGTATGCCATCACCATCACCAGTATGTGGCCAAAGTGGTGAAATTGCGATTGATTCGGCGAATAGGCAATGGGGCGTAATTAATATACGCACGCATTCATCATTATTCAATGCACGCAGCAATTGCCGAAAATATTTCGCATTCAAATTTACTAATTTCATTGCGTAATGAATATGCACAGCAATAATACGGCAATAATGGAATATTACAGAATTTATCGAATTATTTCATTAGTTTTCTAAGCAAATTTATTGCGCCAATTAAATTTGCGATTTCACACCCGTCAACCGAGTGGTGTGGTGGATGACGTGAAACGAAAGGCATCAATAAAAAGTCCGATTCGCTTCTTAATCAAAAATCTTTGTCCGAATCAAACAGTTTGTGTACGCGCGCACGCATCTATTTCGAATCACAGTGTGTGGACAAGTCGACATTGATTGATTGGTCCCGATTAATTCCTTTAGGCGACATTCGCATGGCCAGGAAAATGCTTCGCCAATATCATTTTGCTCCACTTTATAATCGACACAATTTGTGCGCGAGCGAGCAAGCGAAGTGACCTAGGCTAGACGAATCGGCAATACATTTAAATGCGTCATAATGAATGTTGCCTGTGTTATTTGTAAACATTTTTCAATTAAAAATAATTTGAATTTGATTTTCGACATTGGTCGTTCACACGTTCATTCACCCAATTGCCGCCGACGCACAATAGAGTTGAGTTGTTGGTGGTCGTGGAATAACAGCAAAGATTCGTCTTGAATGTAAATTACATATGCATGTTATTTGTCGAAGCATGGCAGATGCACTTGTAATTTTGCAACAATATATCAATTAAGTATGTTTTTATCGTATGCCTTCACTACGCTTATTAAAGATAATGCCATGGTTATTGTTATCGCACACTGTAAAGGACTCATCGGCAATTTATGGATTGAAAATTCATGATTAATGTGCATTATTATAAGACATAACAATTCCGATACATATATAAAAATTTAGTTTCCATTCGGTGAAATTAGCCAAATTTATTCAAATTGCCATATTTAATTTCGCTATACTAATAATACACACCATTCAAAATAATCTGGTTAAATCCAGTTAAGATGTGAGCGTTCTGAACTTATTAATGATTGACGGTTTTACTACTTTTCAACTTTTTGATTAGTCAAATTCTAGGCACGTATTTGAAATGAAACTTGTCGCAAAACGAGATTTTGCACGTATTTGAAATAAATAATTGCATTTTACGTTTGGTATTTGAGTCGTTTACACATAACAGTGTATGATAATGAATTAAGATAACAACAGATTCGATTATTTTGATTATACTAATGTATTGATCAAGTGACTTGATTCAAGTTGATTGTATGTTTGATTTCAACACCGTCAAATATCGTATGAAGCTCGTTATTTTAATAATAAAACAAATTGCAAATAACAGACAAACATGTGCGTATTTTATTATACAAAATAATGAACACTATCAATACGTCCTTAATTATATGCAAATATAAACATTTTCTCGTAATCTACGAGTACTACAGCACAAAATATCGAAAATACTTACTTTTTTTAATATTTCACTGTTTTTTAAACACACACACACCCACACACAAGTTTGTTCCACGTTGCAGAGCCACTCAAAGTTAATTAAAGTCAATACAATTACAAAGTTTCCACGGGAAACATTCAAACTGCGCCAAACGATTTTTTTCTGATAACTTTCTTTAGATTAATTTCGTTGTTCCTCACAGCACATTATACTTTGGAGATATGATTCGGGAAAAATCGCACATGGAATAGAGCGAGTTTTTGGCAGGTCCTCGAAATTTGCCACAATGCGCTCACGCGTTCTCGCACCGTCGCCGATATATGGTTGTTAGATATGGGTGCTGAGTCGCGTGCGCCGCTGGAACAAAACTGCCGCCGCGCGCACCTTCACATCGCGACTTTAAACTAAACACCGACACCGACACTGATAGGACAGCAACACAGTACATATGTGCGCCAATTGCAAGTGTATTTGTTATTGGGTGGTATGTTTTTATATTGCGAATGTTCATTGCCATTGTACATCATGCAAGCAGGACCATCGGCGCGTAGGTATGGTTCACCCAATTGCATAGAATTGTTAGTTAAATCCACATGCAACTCAAACCAATTAACTGTGTGCGTCACGTTCCCAGTCAAAATGTGCATGCATACTAATTATAGGTACGAATTCGATGCATTAATGGCAGTTTGATATGATTTCTGATATCTGCGTCTAATCGCTTTCATTAATATATATCTGAAAATTGCTTAGGCTATTTTTAATTGAGTATAGCAGAGGTGGAATTATTGATAAAAATTTAAAACAAAATTTGATGAAAGTAATTATAATAATAGTTTAAATTTCAAGATGTATAAAAATTATTTTATAAATAAGTTTGCTGCAATGCAATTTGTTAAAATTTGACTATCTTGTTATTCTTATCATTCTTGTCAATTAGGGAGTATATAACAACTCATTAGAATGATTAATCAATATGCTATTTATTCATTCAAGGAATGTATTAGGTAGTTATTCACAGTTCCAGAAATTACTTAAAATGAACAATTACATACTCGTAAACTTCAGACATAACATAGGGTTTGGTCAATACGTATTGTAATTCGTTATGTAGGTACTTGTGCCATTTTATGCAAATGATATTCCCATGCCATTATTTATGACTCACAATCACAGCATTCCATACGCATAATACATGCAATTTGGGGCAATTAATCATGTATGTGAGCTAGCTAAATAGTCATATTATGATAGTTATCATTAATTCTATTGTTATCCCGTCGCGATGAAGATATATTGACCAGTAGTAAATTTGCACATCAAATTGATCTTTTTGAAGTTTATAATTGTCGCAATTACGCTAGAATGCGATTTAGTAAATATTGGCGGCCTCGCAAATTCAACAATTAGCTGTTATGAATGTTATGTGCGTGATGTAATTATACAAGCAATTATATTAAATAAAAATACACAAAGCTTGCGGTCTGTGCACCACAATGTTTTTGTTATTCGATGCACACGATGATCATTGACATTACCCACCAACTTGTTATGTTCCGTGTACCTAAGACGAATACATGAATATGTAACATTGCAACATTAAATGACCTCTAGTACTTGAACAAGTTTCTCACAAAAAGGATAAACCCAGTTTTTAGTTCTAGAGGTTTTTCCGCCTTCACCTGTGGGGAATACATAACGTTAATATATGTATATCAGATCCGCAATCAGTGATAAATTTTACTTGAAACAACGTCAATTGATTAAATAATCAAAATCAATAGTGTACTTATTGGCGATTACTTTCAACAACTGTTTATGCCGTCAACTAAAACAATGACTAATTTCGTATCGTTTGCTATACATATACTAATGATATACCGACGTCAAAACTAGTGGATCGTTATGAATTTCTAATAAAATTTGTGCGTAACACATATTACAACCGCGTTTGTAAAATGTATACAATACCTTCAAACGTAGCAGAATTCAGCCTTGTTAGAAGCAATGTCACGACTAACATAATTTTACCACCGTACACAGAAACGTGTGTTATTGCTCCTAAGCGACAATATTGTTATAAGGTCAACTTGAAGATGTCAACGTAACAGAATATAATTTAATGCATTTGATTTATTTTGTTTATCGAAGAAAATTTCCGGTTTTATTCATGATTAGAATACTTTGGTAAAAACTTTATCAATACTTACATTCGTGTTTAGATATTAAAACTAGTCGCAGTTTAACAATTCTTAAGTGATCATTTTGTTTCACGTTATATACATTTTCTTTCCTATAACTGTAAGTAAATTTTATCTTAACGCAAAATATACGTACTTATGTCTGTTATATAATGAGTTTGTCAGAAATTACAGGAATTCCGCGAAGTTACTTGTAATTAATATAAGAGATTGTATTCGTTGACATAAGGTATTACTATTGTCTTTATCAGATTGATCTGATAAACTACGCTCCAAGATTGCATCCGTTTCATTGCATTAAATTCACATATAAATTTATTTATTGCGTTTAATTTCCTTTCAAATGCAATTAGGAATTTCTAATAGGTATTTGTATATTCTTTGTATTAAATAAGAATTTTATTAACTTATTTGATTATATGTTTCGGTTGGGATTTTATATTTTTAATTACTTATGCCATACCGCTTAATTAATTTCCAATTAAGTAGTAAACCTTGAATTATAAATCGGTGCACATATTTCATCAACTTCATATTTCATCCACATTTATCATTCCCCTACATCATAGGCATATAAATAGATAGAATATAACACTTTGTCAATGCAACGATCATCATCCGTTAACTAAAGAGTGTTAGTTATTTTCTAACCAATTTGATTGATCGATAAATAGTATGCGTAAATTTATGATGTAGGCCTATGTAACCTACCGTCAAATGATACAATGAATACGACGACCGTCCATTATTATAATAAGCAGCAATCACGGTGAAGGCTTCGTATTAATCTTGCAATATGTTAATGAATCTTAATTCTGCATTCATATTCAATATTACGAAATATTTCAATACAAGTAGTTACATAGGTAGGTATATAGGTAAATACTCGTAATTTAGTACAGGTAAGCGAATATAATTAATTATATTCCATTCGTTAAGGTCATTGGAATGTGTGAAATTGCAATGTGGGAACTAATAAAAGTGTTATGCTTTTGATAGAGAAGCTTCAACAGACCGAAAAATGAGGTGTAATAAATAAAATACCAGTATTATGGAATTTAATAAGTATTGTCTTGAACAATACGATTAATTATTTGCACGTCTGCGTATTGTTTTTTTTTTAAATCAAGTCGAAAATCGTTCACGATAAACGCGCTGTACTAAAAATGATATGCGCATCACAAAAAACAATTTAATTGCGATAATTTCAATCTATTCATATTTTGGCGATGGAAAATTTAAGTATGTATACAATTTAACAATGAATCTCCGGCATCTGTACAGACATGTAACGAATATTTACATATATGCACATTATGGAATTTTACCTTGAATTTGCCGCGCCAACCTGCGATGCCGAACGAAATGCGAATACAATTCGTAATTATAGAGACTTCATCAGGTCTAGTTAATTGCTGCTTCGTCACGCTACTGACCAGTATCTGCTCTCGTTTATTGTGCGTAATTGCATGCGAATAGTAGTTCGAAGTGCACGCGCATTTGTATGTAAATATAAAATATAATTTATTTCAAACCGATACTTCGCGCAAGTGTATGTGCGCTAAACCATGAAGTACTTGACCTACACTTGCATTGGCTATCGATTGGCGATTCAAATTGTTGTGCAACCATGTCTCCTTCATCAAGTGCCACTCAACTATGATTTCTTCTACACTGTAATATCTATTCCATAAGAAATGTCTAGGGCTATGGAGTTTTTACTAATAGGAATACTTATTGAATTAAAACTCAGAAAGTATGTGTGTTAGATGTTGTTCTATATTTTATAAAATAGAATTTAGTTGTTAAATCAACAAATAATAGTTTAAATAATTATTCAAATAAATTCCGGCTGGATTATTCGCATATATTCATTCACTCGATTCTTCCATTCTGATGAGCTCTTTGATACCATCACTCATTTCCTTAATGGCCATAAATTCAGTCAGACCAAGACGCCGTTTGTTGGAAACGTCATAGATATTGTCAGTTGAATCGGTATGTTCGCCAGCAGAGCCGCGCACTTGCAGACTGTATTTGGCAGCAATTTCCTCCAATTTCGAGCGATTTGCAGCCAGACGAGGTAGAGATATATGTACAGAAGCTCGAACTGCCGTACCTATCAATTAATTCAATTATTATCAACACATCCTCATATCCTCACATCCTCCTCTTACCGATATTAGTTGGGCAAGAAGTTAAATAGCCATATTTATCACTCCGTGCGAATGGCATCAATGTTTCTAAATGTTCAATGCCATCCTTCAGACGTTTATACACGGCCATGATATCCCCGCCTTTTTGCATTGAAATGATGCGCAAGTGATCCTCTTCGTTGATCCATATCAGAAAATTCTTCGGTATATTATAGAAAATACCACGACCCGTTGGCCAAAACTTGCAAATATTAGCCGCCTGCAGGAAACGATCGCCTTCCTTGAATAAGAAATGATCGTCGACGAGCTTATCCTGTTCCGACTTCTCCATCAACTTGAGCGGATAGTAAGTGCCCTGCAATTCACCCTGGAAACTGTTCACCGCTAACGACAGCTTCTGCTCCAACTCTTTGTAATCGTCTTCGGTCATTTTTGCTGCCAACGGATAGTTTTTCACCGAACGCCCAGTGCGCACACGTGTGCTAACAATGTATTTGTTAAGCGGGTCCAAGTTGGAGAAGGCGCCGGGATCGCCCCAGCATGACGCTGGATGGCGGCCGTTTTGAAACGAATGATACTCGATGATGAGTGGACTGAATAGCTCGTGGAAGACGGTGTAGGCGTCCGCATCCGGTGCGTAAAGACCGACACCCGAATCGAGATTTGCCGCACCTATTAACGCGATAATTAATTGAATACACATTAAAATGTTGCGCGTAATATGATTGTGCACCTGATTGAATACAATCGAGTAGGGTGGAACCCATGGGCGTCATTAGATCTTTCAACTTGTTATACACGTCCTTGGTGAGATGCTTCTTCAACAGCGATTTCGAATCGCTCTCGTAAATTTTTTGAAATGCCCGCTCGATCTTATCGGCGACGTCCGGCGGAATGCGTCCTTTTCCACATCTGAAACGGCAATCGTCGCAACCAGCCATCGTTATTTGATTAATTATTTGTCTTGTTGAATAATGAAGAAAGGAATTTTGAAGCAGGGGCCAAAACGTGATGTGCGATATATGAATTTTGAGTTGTTATATTTGTTTTGTCATGAATGCTGTCAGGCGACTTGAATGTCGTCAGAAATATATGAAATATGCACGCTAAGAAAAGTCAATGATGCTTACTCTTTCGTTTCGTGTCGTGAGGGTATTCCGTAAATCTTCCAAGCATACTGAAGGACCTTTTTTTCATTACGCAAAAAATTACGTATCATGTTGGAGTTAATTACTTACTTATTAAATAATTACAATGCCGTAATGTGACAATTTGTTTGACAATAATTTAAACTACTTTAGGTTGTCGTGATTCATGGCGATTCATTTATTTTAAAAACGCATTCGCAGTTCCTTGTTGCTTCTGTTTTTAAGTAGGTACTTTAAAGTTATATAGGGTTTTCCAATAAGAGGTTTTATTTTGATATTTAAAAAAAACGAGTATTTTTTAAGAAATCAACGAATATTTATTTCATTGTAAAGAGGAAGGTATGCCAGTAACATTTGAAAACGA
>JARJDR010002786.1:0-64632 GCA_030264135.1 Myllaena sp. GC000078
GGCCTGACAAAGATGAGGCGACATGAGGAAGTGAGAACAGCATGCAATAGCGCCCTCAGTGTCTGAGTACGGCAACCTGGCTGCTTCAAGGTCGCCTATTCAGTTTCCGGGGCCTGGGTACAACAGGTAGTTTCGGTAGTTTCGTTGAGCATGTGTGAGTTTTGTCTTGGACAAGTTGAGACTTGTTCAAATGCATGGGTTTACCGAACTTAGGTTCCGTTTTGCAATTATTGATTGATTATGCCAATAAATTGATGATGGGCTTGGTCTCAATGCAAGAAATTCTCTTTCAGTGGCAGCATAATGAATCCCCATGACTTTGACCGGTTTAGCGCTAAGTAAGTACTTTAGGTCTGATTTGAACAATGCACTAATTGAATTTTACACAGTCTGTTTGAGGTGGATCCTAGCCTTTTGCCATCCACTGATATAAATGTAAGTGCATAAATATTTACTAAAGTCCGTGCAATTTATTCAGATAGGTTTGACAGGTCACTGCCTCTCACTCTCACTCAATACCAACGCGTAGGTGCAAACGAGGGAGTACGATATTCGTTCTCTCTCGTTCGCACAGTAAAAGTGAAAGGCACTAACTTGTCAAACCTATCTCGATAAATTGCACCGACAGTATACTCCATATTACACAATTGAATGCAATGAATGCAACCAACAAATGAATTGAATGCTCAGAGGGCGGGGGATCATAAACAAAATTAGTCATTACGCATGCGCCTGTCGCCAACATGCATAAACTTGCGCTGATGAAACATGTTAAAATAGCCCTGCTGCTCGAAATACGCGCCACAGTCAAGCACGAATCGTTGTGAAAGACACAGCTGTGATTTCAATTTTTAGTCTCCATTCTAGTAATTATCTCATATAATAAATAATAGTAATAAATCTGTGCCAAATATCTATTTAGCATGGGTATTGCACAAAAGGAGGTAATTACAAAGTATTCTAATATCATTTGACTGAAACCGCTTATTAATTGCTTGTAATGCAAATGCATGAAGGAAATCTTGGAGTCACTGGATGCGACGTACGACGTGCAGCAACAAGCACCGGAACCATTGCCACCATTAGCGAACATCAATCCCGCAGACTATGGACATCATCAACAGCAGGTTGTCGACGGGAAACAGGAGGCCAACGACTCGAATATATCCTCGTTCATCTCGCCAAATGATTTTGGCGGCGACTATGACTTTGCAGTCGTCATCAATCCGCATCACGGCAGAAAGAGTCCTTGGGTGGTAAGTACACGATAAGCCCGAAGACTACTTATCGTATCACGTAATCCTTTTCTACATTTGTGCAGTTCTCGAGCGCGCTCAACAAGATCTTTATTACGATTAACCAAAGCTTGCCGATCGTGTTCCAATGCACACCGCCACCGGCTGGGAGTCGCTTCTACGTACGCGCGACGCCCATCTTCGCCGAGCAGCAGTACTCCGCCGAGCGGGTGACGCGCTGTATCAGTCATGCTCACGTCAACGAGCCTACCAACCAGCATTGTGCGCCAGCCTTGTGGGACCACGTGGTGCGCGTGCACGGCAAGCACGTCGTCTATGAAGGTTCGCGCGCAGAGCGGCGCCGTCTCAGCGTGCGTGTGCCGTATGTGGCAGCGGCGCACGGCACCGATCCGGTGGCCGTTCACTATCGGTTCATGTGCAAGAACTCGTGCGCCTCCGAATGGGGCATGAATCGGCGTGCCATTGCCGTGGTCTTTGCGCTGGAAGACGAGCACAGGCGCACCGTTGGGCAGCGGGTGGTTGGCGTGCGCGTCTGCTCGTGCCCGAAGCGCGATAAGGAGAAGGAGGAGGCGGACTTCTACAAGAAGGACACCAGCGACCAGCAACAGCAGCATTCGTATGGTAAGAAACGAAAGTTGGAGAAGAGTAGCGCGGAGTTGGTGGATGTCGATATGCGGCATTTCAAAATTCAAATACGTCTTATTGGCGCGGCCAACGCCAAGGAGATGCTACGTTGGGCGCATGCTCGCATGGCCAGCGAAATGGTGCTTGCGAAGGGAGCGTGTGATCAAGCGTACACGAAGATTCTCAATGAGATTGAGAATAAAATGAGTAAGTTATCTTATCGGGTTGCATCGTTTGAATACGTTGACATCGAATGCGTTTTTTGTTGTTGCAGATTCTCCGTTAGAGCCGTGCGAATAGACCTCGTTGCGATATTTGTTGAAATATGCGCGCATTTCGATACTTACTTAAATCTTGCGTAATTAGTTGATTTGAAGAAAAGTGATAATGATGTTCTACGTATTTTTAAGTGTACTTTAACATATTATACCCTGTGCCAACAAATTTTATACATGATACACTTATTTACAGATTGGTACTATGTATTATCTAATAATAATAATTTTGCTATGTTTTCTTGTTTTTGTTGTTTAAATTGACAGTGGCTTGCTTCTCTCGTTGAAGAACTTATTGTTAGTCGAAGGAAGGGAAGGAAGTGCCGCAGCAAAATTAATTTTTTCAGTTTTCTTATTTTTTTATTTTCTTGCTACTTCATAAGAGAATTCTACGTGCGTCCAATTTTGACCGATTAATACCTTCTTATGTTTACTGATTGTGAGTTGCGTGCAACATATTACTCTCAACAAAGTCGTTAGTTTAAAATGCAACCGCCAAGCGTGCAAGTCTCGTATCTTCCGTCATTGACGCTTCTGCTCCTGCTGCTGCTGGCCGGTGGTTTCCATTCGCACGCGACGTCGCTGCTGGCGGCCACGCAAAATTCTCCTCTCGCGCGGCGCGAGAGTTCACCTCTCGCCGTCAATCCAGCATCGTCGTTCGTCGTGAGAGCTGCTCCCGTAGCGCCACCCACGCGATGCGTATTACACGTGCTCACTGTGCTCCGTTATTACCATCGACGCTCTCTCCGAATGAAGGAGCGAATTATAAATAATTTTCGGCAGAGGAGAATGAAAAACACAAGCGTGTGTAATTGTGTGTGCATTGTGTGTGGCTGTGTGGCGTCGCTCTCGCCGGCGCAGAAGAAAAGTTTGAATTGAGGAAATCCCGAAATATACATTGACTCCGTCGCCGTCGTCGCCGTTGCCGCCGCCGCAGCCACCCGGTGTCGTAGCCGTGCGCCAACTAAATAAGAATAGGGATATTTATAGCTTCCGAATGTGAGCACGTTGCCTCCTTCAGCTACATAATAATTTCGCGCAAAATTGTATCCAGAGCAATGAATAAACACATGCATGCAATGTTGCCATCATATTCGCTAACAGTAGCAGCAGTTGGCAGCCGTGTGCATTTTGAATTTGATGTTTGAAACTTTTTGAATAGTTTTCAACCGTTGCAGAACCGCGCACGCTTGGTGCCTTGCTCTGCGGCGGTTGTCGGTCAACTCCGGGCAACGCGCGTGGTTGGTGGGTTAGTCACCATCGGGCGGCCGACTCGGCTGGACGTGTCCTCCTCCGCGTGTGCGCTTGTCAAACATCCCTTTCCCCAACACGTGCGAAACAATTCAATGCCAACGACGCCGACGTGAGTGCCTGTTTTGGTGGCGCAAAAATTTTCAGTGCACCGTTATACGTGTGAAAGTTGTGATAATCATTAATAATATTGATCATAATTGCAAGCGTCATTTGGGATTTAATCGAATCGACGCCGACAAGGATTCATCAAATGCCGACAAGGCGGAAATCGGACGAAAGGTAATTCATCAAAGCCGATCGCGCAATTTATGATTGTTAATTGCGAATTGCAGCTGGAAGCCGCATAAGATAATTGAGCAATAACCCATTTGGCGCATTGCAATGTTTTACGACAATGCCCTCGTCATCAAACAACCGTCCCATTCGCAAAGCCGTTAAAGTTTTTCAAATGCTTTATTATTATCGCTGCAAGTTTGTTTTACGTTACAACGGATCACTTTGCGATTGCAAAAAGTGTGGCACGCGCAATGATAAAACTATTTTTGTAATTGAATGCACCCAATTTGATGGCTGGTGAATTCTCTCTCAGTCGGTGGCCGGTCCGTATGCTATTTCGGTGGTCGCATCTCGCATCACACGCGCGCATAACTTTCTTCCGTGGCGATGCATCGCGCGCGACGAAAATGTTTACGATTTATTGATTGTTTTCACGCTTCAATTCACGCGACGAGGGAAAAATCGGGCACCAGGCTTATAATTTTGTTGTGTGGCAAGATATAAAATGTGTGCGTCAATCCGTCACCTCTCAGATGGTAAATTTCAGTCGGTTTTAATTCAGTGGCTATGAAGCTGCGAGCACTCCCACACAAATATGTATTGAAGTATATAATATCTGCGTCGCAAAACATTTGCCATGTGATGCCGCAGTAATAATACATATAAGTAATGTAATGTTGCTTGTAACGAAGCAATAATAATAATAACCGCGCACATTGCGCATCTTGTGTTTAATTTTGGGAGCGCTGCTGCGCTGGTGCATTGCATCAGGTCATCATCACTTGGCGTTATTTGTAAGCGAGTAGATAGAAAACAAGCGACGCGACGCGATGGTTATTATCATGCCAGCAACTCTGCATAATGCAAGATAGACGATGGATTGTGAATAGATAGACACTCTATAGCTATAGGCCGTATGAATGCATTCGAATATTTTTCTAAAACGCGCGTAGGTAATAATGAGGCGTGTGGTAAGCAAAGTGTGACGCCACGCACACAGAGTCAGCAGGAAATGCAACATCTAGCCAGACGCGGAGCGAATGCATTCAAATTCATCAGCATACATGAGCATATTTTAATGCATGCGCGCATTGGGCGGCTTTATTGACTTGGACAACGATGATACACGCATGATACACGCACGCACTTTTAGTCTTCATACCGTAATGGCTTAAAGTTTATGTTTAAGCAATAATGATTACGTTATTATAATACCTAGGCGAACCGCTGCAATAGAAATGGGGGAATGAGTTGGGTTGGGCCCTTTTAATGTGTGATTATTACATTGGAGTCATTGACAGGTAAACGCACCGTACCGCACCGCATTACTGCCTTGCCCATAGATTTATATTCATATTGAATTTCCATTTACTTGAGTACACATGTAATTCAATTGGTTATTAGCAAATTTATTACTTTTCGTTCATGTGTTTATTTCATGAATAAGCGTTTTAAATTTTTGTCTGAATGAAAATAGCACCTTTGCTAGACGTGGTTTATTGCCGTTGGGCGTATTCACCCCTTTACTTGTTGTTTTTATGGCGATATTAAAACATCTGCGTATTGTTTCGTGTGTTGGCAATTGCGGTGTGTGTTTTATGGTTGTGCAGATATGTCGTCGATACAAACATTTTAAGGATGATTCATTCGTAATTTGCTTCGTTGCATGTGCTTGCAACACGATATGTCTATGATTTCCAAAATGCATGAAAAACATTGAAATGGTTTCGCCGGTAAGAAAATGGTCTATGAGCCAAAAAATTTTGCTGCGGTATGCGATATGCTTTTATTCGGATAAAATTAATTTCAATGTTAAAAACAGCGTAATTTTGGTATTTGAACGAATAGAACACATTCGAAGAAACTATGACAATGCATTTGTAATAGTTATTTGTTCAAAATTGAACAATAGATAAAATTTATCGCCGTTTTTGGGTAAATATCTCACTGGTGTTGACATATGATTGATTGCTGTTGGACGTGCACAGAACTCAGACTGGTTTTCATATTGATTCAGTGATAATATTACCATCATCATCATCATCGACGTACCTAATGCACATATGCTGTCGGTCAATAATACGTGGAATTCACCCAAAAATCTTGAAACATACGTAATTTAATTGTTCGAAAAAGAGCAAAGGCCACCTGTCCTCATCGGTCACCTTACGCAGTAGGGTAACTGATTTTAATCTCTCGCAGACGTTGACCCTCGTCATTCTTGTTTCTATCAATTTAACATTAATTCGGAATTAATTCTCTTAGTTGAGTAGGTAATTCCAAATCTAATAAAATTAGAAGAATTCTGGACCAGAATAGAAGATAAACATAATATGCAATATAAGGAGATGATCAGAACAGCATGCAGTGCGGCGCTCCGCCCAAAAACGTAGAGAGAAGAATGTCCGGTTCTACCGCATCGTGTCTACCGTCAGGTCAGGTGGAAAGAGTTACCCGCCCCGTGGCTTCAGATTAAAAACCATCAAGACACAACGAAATGATGATGAAAAAGTAGCGCGCACGAGCAAGAAAAAAAGGGCAACCGACCACTACCTCTCTCTCCACATGTTGCATTAAATAAACCTGCATTACATATAATAGGACGACGCTCGTCGTCTGCTGCAAGGTGCATTCTTAATGCCGATGCCACACGCCCAGCGCGCGCGCGAGCACAAGCACTGTATGCTGCGTGAAAGAAGATATCTTGAACTTTAGGTTTCAAGGTCTCTTGTTCTTTGCCCCCCATGCCAACCAGCTGGTGGCTGGTTGCAAACGCGAAAAAAATGCAATGTAGACGGACAGGTAAAACGATGCCCCTCCCGATATACATATTACCAAGGTGTAGGCAGTCGGATTGGATAATTTGAAAAAGTTTGGAACGGTCTTTCCAACGGCGAATAATTTTATTTATAGATCTAATTTAACGACCACACGCGCGTACGAGTATGTATGGCTCGACCGCAAATCTGTATCGTTAAATTGCTCCTTTTCCACCACGCATCGTGTGCGTATGCTGCAAATTAATCAAAATATTATACCACAAATTACCCAGCAACCTTAAACGAATCCTGATGAATGCGGATAAAATCTAGATTGGCCATTCGGAACAAGTAATGAGATCAAAGAGACATCTTCTTTACATTTGCGAAATAAGTTTGTGGTGGCGTAGAGTAATATACTCAATACGAAAATATTTCCGCTGCAGTGTGAAGGGAGAACGAGAGAGCGAGAATTGAAGATAAATTGAGCTGTGATGATTGATGAATACGTAGTAACGCAATTGCGTTGCTTGAGCGTTGTCAAAACGCGTGTTCGTGGTGTAAACTACGCGCGCGTTTGATGTCGAAGTGATATTTGCTCGCTGAAATTGCATAATCGTTTTTCATTCAACAGCATTTATCCGTTCTTATCTCTCAAGTAAAATAAATTGCATTTTTCATTGGTATTTTAGCGATTAGGGTTTTTGAGATTAATAAATTGGCTTTCTTATGGCCGGTGCTAAGAAATTAAAGATATTTTTCACCCTGTACTCACTTTCTGCATCATTACGGAGAGTCTTAGAGATTGTTTGATTCAACCATGTGCTTTGTCGTTGCTTGCACTCTTTCGGAATGCTTGCGTTTGCTTTGCGTTCGCCTGATCGCGGTGGTTATCCTTGAAGGCGATTTTTTACGTCTTTCCTGGCTTCGCCTGCCAGCAGCAGCAGCAGCAGCAGCAGCCTCCGCCACGCAGCTCATCGCATAACGTCACTGCCGCGGTTCGTGTTTGCCGCTGCGGTAAATCTCATGCGAGCATGTTTTAAGAATGCAGTAAGTCGAAGTGCATAATGCACGTTCTCGTTCGTATCGGCTTGCCATCAAACGCATTCAATCGATCTCGGTTTGCTTCATTCGCCATTTTATTCAAGCAGAATTGTAGTTGCAAGGATCATGTCGAGCGAGTCAAAACATGAGTGCAAACCTAACGTAAACTGTATAAAAGTTGAAAACAAAAACAGGTGGATCATGCAAACAAGGTGAATTTAGGTAGCTTCGACAATGACGCGATGGCGACGATGATGATAGAAATCATGAATATGTAAATGATTCCGCATTTATGCGAAGCAGTTTCGATTGTTTTTTGTTTGGATGCGCGCGAAATTTATGAGTTTTCCGACATTTCAATGCGCGTATCAATCGTTGTATTTATTACGGCTCGCCAGGAGAAAAACAACAAACAACGTTATTATCCTTTCGTTTCGATGCCCCGCAAAAAAAAGCATTTTCACGCCGCTCTAACGTATGTTGCTAAAAACATGCACATTTTCTTTGCAAATTAATTAACTTTGTAGTACCGATCAAAAACTAGCATGGTAATGACGTTGGGTGTGCTTCTCTGGTCGAATGGACGGACCCGTCGGCGTTGGTCGGTGCAATGCGTTTAATACCCTGGCCGAAGAGAGTTCATGGCCGTTGCATTCGGTGTCCGTCGAGCTTGACTGCCATCGTCGTCGCCGGGGCAGAGCTCCGCTGCAAGACCACACAGTCGTCGTTGGTTGGGTGTCGTAATATTGTAGCGTGAAGCGTAGGCAAAAGATACTGCGGCTATGCATACCTTTTAATCCTTCAGCGCAACTGCTATGGAAAGTAATAAGCAATGATGAAACTGAGGTGTAAGTAACCAAATGGATTTTGTACTAGTCGGCATCAAATATGCATCAAGTCGCTCATCAATTCTAATCTAAAATAGAATATCGCATTTTCAGAACAGAACAGATCCAACAACATTTAAGAATTCTACACTTTAGTCAAAGGGGAAAGGGAATGATCTATGATCGATCCGCGTATATTAAAATGTAAATATGGCGGTGGCGCATCTGTAGAAGCGTTACGGTTACGGCCATTGCACATTGCATTGTGCACCTCTTACCGAGTATTTCTACGTCATTTGTTTGACTTTGATTTCTTTCTCTAATCCGCTATTTGCGTTCTTCTTCTTCTTCTTTATTTACTGTAGTTCTAGTCTGTTGTTGTGGTTGTTCTTGATAGTAAACTATACCAGGAGATTACACGATTAGTATTATTTTACAATAAAGCTTCTTCTATTCGCCGCGCAACGAATGCACTACTAATTATTCCGCATTGGCTGCTCTGGTAACTGCAGCGTAGTAATAGATTCGCCATGTCGAACTAGGTTCACTAGAACGAGGCAGAAAACGTAAAAGAAGAGCGCGGAAAAGCCATTTCCGGCTTGGCGTGTGCGCAAGGGTATGATAATGATTCACGTGCGTTTGCGTTCGTTCGCGTATCGAAACAAAACGCCATATCTGCGTCTCGACATTCTAAACAAACGGTACGCACGTTGGTAACTACGCAGTGTTGTGTGAAACATACAAGGCGAAATCTGTGGAAATGGTCAAATGCATCGGACTCCGTAAATGGCTGGACAACAACGCTTTCCGCGTATTTTGTTGTGTGTGCAGTGAACGGATTCAAAACACTGCATTCGTGTGGAGTCAAAGCTATTGAAATCTACGTATACCTACCTAGCGGTTCTTTATATCTAAATGTTACTCTTGCATTCATATCATTATTATTTTTGCACTTAGCAAATGAGGTTTAAATGAAGTTTTCCTTTGATTCCAACGCAACATCTATAATATGGAAGCTCCGCTTTTTGTTGTTCTTTGGAATGGTGGTCTAGAATTCATTTGTCCATCAAAACACCATTAAAATGTAGATAAAAACATTTTTACCATTATTCATTAGCTAATTAAGGATTAATGCACATGCATTGCCACATTTAGCAAAGAAAGTTTATTTTAGACTAGATATTTCTGCAAAATTCTGTCTTTGTTTCAAATAACCGCGGAATTAGTTTGACCATGTGCATGGTGACTTACTTTGGCGCTCGCAGCAAGAAGCGATTACTCACGATCGCGTAATAGGTGCTACGACGCTAAAGGCATTCAACGCCTGCGAATCGCGCTCAGCAACTCCCCCATTGCCAATTGCATTTGCAGCTGAGGTGAAATAAACTAATACAATAATTCTGCTTAGATACCGCGTTGCAGCTGCGCGAATAAATTGCGGTAAATTGTGCAAAGTCGATCGCGCATGAAAAAAGGGAAAGTCATGCGCATGGCATGCAAATCCATGCAGGCACTTAATTGTATATTGTTGGTCGATCGTGTGTTATTTGCGAAATTACCGCGTGTGCCATCGGTTTCACACTATTCGCTATTCGCACTAGCAATATATTTATTAAATTAAAATCATATCTGTTTCATGCCAAGTACAGATACGACGCACTGCCGAGCAGTTTCCAATAATGATCGCGTGCGATTGTTATTACGGAGAAAACACTTCCGACGGCTGATAAATTGGCATGCTGGCCTGGCGCACGACATAAAACTCGCCTCTTGCAGTGCAAATGAAGATTTATATATGATAGAATTACTATTTACTCGTGGTGGAAATTGTGAGAAATATTTATTATCTTGGGCGGTAATAATTGACATGTATGGAATTAGTATTGACTTTGAAATACGTACAATTGCTTTAGTTTCTTTACTTTCGCCAATTTTTCTTCCTTTATCCTTTGTTTTTTTTTTCTTCTTCTTTTCGTAACTAGTGATTTTTAGTGCAGTTCAGAGAATGGAAGGAAGTCTATTACGAATTTATACTTCCACGAAACTTAGCTCTATGTATGAGATTGTATGGGACACACATACTGGGTTGGAGATGGTCTATGTGATGAGATGAGAGATCTGGTGGAAAATGGAAAGCCAATCATCCATTGTTGCATATAAGGCGTTGGTGCGCTTTGCTCCTGTGCAGCGCGCTCGCTCGCTGCATCAGCGAATTGCAATCTCGGCGGGCGTTTTTCCCACGAGACGCTCGCTAACCGCGTGCTTTGTCTCTTTGTCCGGCCGTTTTATTACACCGGCAATGACGACAACTCTAAAGCTATCCATATCTATATTTATCGACTATCGACTATCTTTCGGTTCGATATAGGTGCTGCTTTGTTGTACATACTACGCGAATTGCATCATTAAAACGTACGAAGTATATGAATGTCGAAATGACGAAATTAATTCCGTTTTGTTTTTGTATACCTTACAAATGAAATTCAAACAAAACATTCGCATTAGTTATGCAGAGACAATATGAGGATAATGTACATATAAACTACCTTGTGAATAAATAAATTGTTTACGTTTTGCTTTCGGTGCTTTCCGCGCACGCGGAAGTTGCAAGTTGAAGATGAATTCGCGCATGAAAGTGAAAACGAAACCGAATGCGTTGCGGCGTTGATTCGTAATGAATGAATTCGACGCACGGCGGATATATGTCGTTGGATGCTGTGCGGTATGAAAGGAAAGTTGCAAGCGTATGCGTGGCCGTGTATTTATCACTTTAATTGAATCGTACTCGTCGAATGGCTATTCATTTACTTACTTAATCTACCATGTTTTCCTCATTGCTTTTGTTTGTGTTTATTTCCTCGCCAGATGAAATTGTTTCAAAAATATATAATATAAAATTATTAATTAAATCCTGCATTGTAATCTGTTACCCTATATATGTCTATTGTTATGAATTTCAATGTGTTCTTTTTGTTTGCAGATTAACACCGCATTTGGATGCAATATCAACGTCCAAAAGCGATAGTGCACGTGCAACCCAGCAGTAACAAAGTGCAGCTGTTTGGTGGCGGGTGGTGTCGGATGAATCATATTCGGATATCATCGTGTTTCTCCACCGCAGCGTAGCGCTTTGGATGAATCAACTGCTACGTGCCCGCATAGAGAAAAGATCGATATAATCGTGGGCGCCAGCGTGGATCGATGATCAGTGCGCGTCGCGATTCGCAACCGAAAAGAAGCGATTCGTCCGAATAAACGGTGTGCGTGTGTGCATCAATGGAGAACGGCGGTGGCGTTGTCGAGTTCCTGAAACGTTCGTGGCGACACACGTGTATGACGGTCGGACGCTTCACCTCCGACGTGCTCGGCGTCCTTTGCATGCAAGGATTATTGTGCCTCTTTTGAGTCCGTGTACACATTAATCGAAACACTATCCAGTGATTATCGTAGTGATAATTAATTATTGTGTAAAATGCCGTGCAAGAATCAGTACGATCTCGTACCGAACGACGAGTATGATGCGCGCGTGCCGTTGTATCCGGAGGAGGCTTTCATGCACGGCATCACATTCCAGGCGAAAGTAAGTACTCAGTCCTTAAGTCATTTTCTATGATATTTATTTGGTGTTATACTATTTGTTGTCGATTGGACGCTGAATGCTGAATTTGTAGTCAATAAATTGGACGCGTTTACACCTTGAAGTCAAAATTTAAAATGTAAACCGTAATGGAAACCGGCCGTAAATATTCTCTTCCGCCAGGCACGCCGCGTCGGCGGTTTGGCGGGCCGACTTTTTGTTTATTTTTAGCACTCATTTGATCTTTGCGCTTGCTCTGTGTGATGGGATTGAACCGCGGCGTTTTTTTTTTGTTTGAGTTTTGGTTTCCCTGGTCAAACAGTGCTTTTCATTCGTTGTCTACTATTTCCGCGAATTACCTGAATTACTAATCGATCTATGACGTACGTAGCTATAGTTAAAACTGGACAATTACAATTTTTTCTGACTCATATTAATAGTATTAATCATCCGATGATCGTTTCGGATGAATTCTTGTGGGATAAAAGCGCGTTTTGCACATGAACATTTGCGAATTGCTAACAATTAACACGTTGGATAACAAACGACAGTATGATAGGTATGCGTTGTTATTACAGTGTTCATATTTAATGTGTACGTTGAATAATTAATTAGCATAGGAATTTAGTATCGATGAAGCATCTCGAGCGTGTGTGCGATTTTCATTTTCGATGCATACTAAATGCCGCGCGGATAACTAATAACTAATCCGATGCGCATTCGTTTTAATCTATATTTTAAATGGCTGCGTATTAATCAAAGTGTTAATTTAATCATAGCTTATAATGGAAATTAGTTTGTGTATTGCTCATGCAACTTGAGTTAAGTAGTATTGGTTATATGCAGCATGCTTGTTCGCAGAAAACTAGAATCATGCTGACGGAAATAATGATTTTTATTGACACGCTAAATTCTAACTGTTGTTTACTAGCTCACTATAGCCAGCGTGTTTCATTCATAAATCAAGCGGTTTTTTAGAGTTTATTCTTAAAATAAACCTAACGCTTCACGTGTCGGTTAATTTGCAGTTATTACTCTAATAACTGTCTGTTATTGATTTCTCAGTTAAAATCATTTAGAAAACAATAATGTATAATTGTAAATACTGCATTTGTAGTATTGCAAACAATCATGGAAAGGAGCACATATTATATTTAATTACACTGTGCGCGAATTCAATTTTAACACCTACGAAAATGCATTATGCAGAGAGTTGGCAATTCGATGCTGTTGCCATCGCCGGCGTCAGTGCATGCGGTCACGTTCTTAGCAACTGGGGCGTCGAGTTACACAGCCATGTAATTAAGTTATCTTCTATATTCAAAACCTTTGCACATCGTGCGAAATTAAACACGTACTTCTACCAGATTCCACATTTTTCATCATTTGCTAATACAATTATCCAATACCATACCGTAGTCACTGATTCAGCGTAATATCTTCGTTTCTTTCGCGGAGTTTAAGACATGAATGTAAAATGAAGCGAAGGATTTTAGTCCTTACTCGTATGTACTGAGGGTGGAAAAAAGCAAATAAGAATAAAGGCATAAACGAACACGACCCGACGATGTCGATGTCGAAGATAAATTATATCGATGAGATGAGAATACGTTGCATCCCTCATCATCAGGATCATGCGATTCCTTTTTCCTCCACGGCATGTATGCGGGAGTTTGTATTTTCTAATTGGATTAGGGCTCCATCGAGGATTTCTTCATTGCCATCAACTGGATGTTCATGCAAAAGCTTTTTGCTGAAGCGAATTAGGCGGGATTTTGCGTTGACGACACCTTTTATACTTCCTTCCGTCGAACCGTTAGGAAAATCTGTTTTTCCCGTCGCTGATTAAGGAATGAGCTAAGAGCAAAAGAAATGCGATCAATATATTATCGTGTGGGCGAGGCGCCGCGCAAGAAAAGACGACGCTGATAAAAGATAAATGGCGAGCAAAAAACGCTGCTCAATCATTTACTATCTAATGAATCACATCACTGCGCTGTTCTGTTTCTTGTGTGTTCGTCTTGTGATTTCTTTGCGGGCTGCTGTAAAAAACACGAGACGGTCGTGAGCGCAGAAAATGCAAACATGCCGTCATTTGCTTTCTTTTGTGATTAATACAATATTATAACGACGTCGTGTGAATGGCAAAGTCGATGAAGTGTGCGTTATAGCGACCGATATTATTATTAATATTAATATTATTATTGCGTCGCCGATGCCTCCGACGGCGACGGCGTAAATAATTTACGTATAATTCAGCTATCTTTTTACGGCCAAAGAGATTTCCTTCTTCTTTCGTCTTCTTCTTTTGCTACTCCTTCTGGTTCGTCGTCTTTATCATCATCATCGTGGATAGTAATTTTCCAGCTCATAAAATTTAAGTTTAGCCGCTATGCAAAAGTATCCTACACTTGTTTCAGTGCCAGTGGTTGCAGCCGCTTCTTTCTCTTTTAGTTTCGTCAACCTCTCGACCTTTTTATCGGCTCCCCGTTTTATTCATCATTTTCCTTCGTGCCGCTACCGGCCGATTCGCTCCAAGCGGAGGCGACCTTTTCGCGTTGAATTTCACAGCTTCTCGTAAATTGCCCAGCGTCGGCTAGTCGGCAACTGTTGAAAACTTGCGATTCACTATGAAACACGGATGATAATGTACTCGTACAGCACCGAAGGATTCGCTATGCACGAGATGAACTTGGGCAACTTTAATATTTTGCGGAAAATTGGAAATTGGACAAGCGTGATTGAATTGCAACTTTAGCGCTGTTGCTATCGCCTATCACCTATGATTGAAATTCAATTAATGTTGTTATTCAATTGTTGCGAAGGCTGAATGGAAATTCATATGCTAATCGCATACTTATTCGTACAGTAATCATTGAACGCGTGCTGGAGAACTTTTCCAAGGTAATATTGCAAGTTGAAGATGTTAATAAAAACAATCACTTGTAATACATTATTATTTCTATTAAAAGAATAACATTGATGCTGGATAAGAGCTAGCAAAAACTTTTAGTAAGTAACAAAATGTTTGCTCCGCATTTTTATCATAGATAACATAAAATTCAATATTTTCTTGAAATAAATCCCTTCAGCGCTTCTTATTGCTGCTGCTGCTGCTTCTTCTCCTCCTTCTTGTGTGATAAGAACTATTCAAATATTCGTCGTAATGCAAATGCAAACATACAACGAAGCGAAGAGCGAAGAGTCGAGTGGGTGGGTTTCGTAGGAGTGCTGCAACATGAAGGAGCAGCTAGGAATGCGTTTCATATCGCATGCATTCCATCGATGTTTTGCGCCCCGCTCACTATGGCCGAGCGTTCGTTCGCTGACTCACCCGACGACAAACGGCTTTTCGAGCATTTGTACGGCTTTCGAAACGCTGATAACGCGTTGGGCGCGCGCATACACATATGAAGATTTCCTTATTCCTTGGCTTTTCTTCGATGTGTTTGTGGAAGCGCGGGAGGGGACTTTGTTGACGTTTCCTGGGCTTGTACGACATCACCAAAGCTAGTTTTACATATTCCACGCCGGATATTTCTTAGAACTGCATATATTTTCATATATTTGACATCAACAACTGTACTACATTGTGAAATATGAATGGATTCGTTTAAAATGTTAATATTTACCGAGCTGCGATATATGTATTCAGTATGGATTTCAAGGAGGTAAGTTTCGGGAGCGGGCTTCGCGGGTGCACGGAGCGTTTTCAACAATGTTAAACAAATAAACCGGGATTTCATTTGCGCGCAGGGATTCGATTAATTATATTCGGCAATCGGCCATAATTTATACGCGCCGATTGGAAGGGGGAGCGCAGTAAATGCGCGCAAAGCAAACAAATGTGCGTAAGCGGGAGCGCGGGCTGCGCGAGTCAATAAACAAAAGGCATCAAGGGATCGGACGTGACGCCGCCGATAAATAATCGATATAAATATAGATTGTACGCTGGATTACCGTACTACAACTTCGATAATAGCAAGTCAATAGATGCCCCGTCTATTTGTTTGATTTAATAACCCAATCAACAGTTTTCAATAATTATTTAATGTGTTTAATTCAATTCATTACATTTTGGAGATTATCTAATGGTTGGAATTGAAGTGGAATTGAAATGGAAAATAATGAGGTAAAATTAAGCAATATTTACATATTTATATGCAAATTAAACAGCTAGATGTCGCATCAATGCAGTCCTAGACAATTTTCGGTTATTTTACCATTGAGAATAGAATCTTGTATTCTCTACGTAATGTGTTTATTCTATCGCTCCACCTTCACGCATACTACGCATATGATAATAATGCGTTTATGTCTGCATTCGTTACGCCAAATGGCAATTATTACGATGAATAATCGCAAGTGGCAACCTTGAGTATTTTCATTCACTCACGATTTGTTGATATGCATCCGCCGAGAGGCTTGTAATTTGCATTCAGACGTGCACCGCGTGTGCAGACTGAATCCATCTGCAGTTACAACAACAAGTCATGGATCTCAACAAATATCATGGAATTAAATGCATAGGAATATTTTATTGCAGTAAAACGAACTATAATGTTAGCTAAGACTACTTAAATCAAATGTACATTCCTATGTACTATGGTATAAATTTACTTACAATTAGTCAATGCTATTTACTTATCCAGTTTCTTGAGTTTGCGCTTTGAATGAAACATGACGCTATAGTTTTAATGCCATGTCGCTTGATATTTCTTGCAAACCTTGACTTCGATTAGATAATTATTTATTGATTGCCTTCTTCACACGTGTATACTTTGCTATCTGCTTTAGAATAATCGCAATGCGTGAAATTTCAGTAAATATTGAATTACAAAATGACGTGATAAAATATAATGATTAATTTTTTTTGACATTTTTCCCTTTTTAATTGCACATCCAACGCGCCATCATCAGCTCCAACGGCTCCAATCATCGTTGTCGGCGTTGTGTTTTGCTTTTTGTGACGTCGCGTATGGATCGTATCACGCTGATTGCAATGCACCGTTTTTGTGTCACTCTTGCTTGCCAGATTGCAATCGGTGTTGCGCGCGATGTGGGTATGTCCGTTTGATGCCCGCGGTTGCATCTCGTTTCCGCGGTGATGACGTTTCTATTTTCGTGGATTATACCTCTACCATTCGACCGTCATCACCAACCTCATCAACATCATCATCATTATCACCATCATC
The DNA here is from genome assembly GCA_030264135.1 of Myllaena sp. GC000078. NCBI lineage: Eukaryota > Metazoa > Arthropoda > Insecta > Coleoptera > Staphylinidae > Myllaena > Myllaena sp. GC000078. The sequence goes on from JARJDR010002786.1 coordinate 17,088, forward strand.
ATCATCATCATCATTCTCTATGCGAACTACTAGATGAAAAACTAGTGTTGGATACTGTACGGGTACGGGTATTTTGCGCTTGTTTTGCGTCAGCGAAATGCGTTCGACCGCTTCGAGCTCAAGCTCAAGCGCCGCTAATGATGCTAATGATACCTAATTAGCGGCGAAGCGCGAAAATTCAGTCGTGTGCTGTTGCAGCTGCAAGCGATTACAACTAGTATGCATCACGCTGTTGACGAATATATCTATAGATTTGTATCGATTGCCAATTGACTTGGTTGAAAGATAGAAGGAAATAAATTGCTTTGCTTTCGATTAACTTCGATCACACTCACTTCTCTGGCGCGCAAAACGCGCGGAAGTCGAACGGAAGTGAACTTAAACTAGTGCGTGTGGTGTGGAAGCGGAGGAGTTTAAGTTATACGGTCATTACGGTCAATAAATTCGGGGATTTACTATATTACGCCTTTGCACTCTTTTGCGCTTCCATTGAATTTCAGCGACAGTTTATCGTCGCACACGACTATTTTATTTTATACGATGTTACATAAATTGTCATAGTTTTCATAATTCTTATGAATTTCACTGTCATTTGCATTGCGCGAAATTTAATATCTTGAAAGCTACTTGGAATATAAATGGAACTTGCGAAAAATAACCAAGAAGAGTAATTATATTTCTTGTAATATAGACTTTTTCTTATTTGCATCTGTATGCAGAAAGTATTCAATACAATTTTCTACGAATTCTGATAAGCAAATCTCGGTGCTGGATGACAAGCGGCTTTATGCAATCCACGCCTCGACGTGTCTCGCCAACGACCGACACTTTTTCAGTGCTTCGATCAGCGCAAAGTCATCACGCAATGAACAAAAAAACGCCAACGTACGTCCTTGACTCTGATGAGGACGTCTATCACGTTACGCTTTTAAATTTAGCGGTCACTTTCTTCTATGTAGTAATGCTTATTACAAAAGTATTACAAATGCGATGACAATGCCAATTTTTCTAGTTTAAACTATCTCATTATTATTGCAATGCGAACGAAGTGGAGTGCAATCATTCCGAGAACAATAGCGGAGTGCTGTTGAGCGAAGGAAGGGAAGGCGAGCCCAAGAATAGCATCAAGATGGCGAAGAAGTATTTTGCTGGAGGCATTGCGACTGCATCTTCCGCTGCTTTTTGCATTGCGCTGCAGATGGATGGCCGGAGTGGGTATAATAGTAGTAGTGGCACACTGGTGCATTGGCACAGGTCATCGTACTGGTGATGCGGTTGGCGGCCGCATCCATATTACCACCATAACCATGGGCAGCATCCAGTCCAGCTAGTTCTTTTCTTCGAGTTCTTGGAGTGGTCGCGGCCACGCAGAAAACTATCGCTGCACTTGGCACTTGGTTTGATGACATAGTCACCCGTATTGCTTTTAGTTTTGTTTTTGCTACATTTATTTTGATGAGATTATCTTCGGTAACTTTGTATGTGCATCCATGCGTATGGTTGCTGCTTGGTAGGTAGCTACTTACATTGTATGTCTGCATACATATGAGTATGCATGTCGGATAACTTTCGGGAACTTTCCAAAACTCGACCCTTCCGGCAGCGAAACACTTTAAACTCCAGCCAGACGTGAGAGAATTGGGACGGTGGTGAACTTCGCTGGAGCTTACGACGCTTACGATCGACAGTAATCATATATCACTTGGATGAACCATGCCAGAGGCAAACCGTTTCAATAGTTTACCAAGTTTCACAAACGCAGTAAAAATTAATACACTATTTTGAAGACTAATTATGCATGAACAAGTTGTGTGATTTGCTGCGGGATGCAAATTCAAATTGAGTAATCCAACAACAGGCATTAAGGCATTGTGTGAGTGGAACAATATGCATATGCATGTTGCCACCTGCATACGGCATATAATTACTCAGCCGAATGTTCGCGCTTCGGCTTAAGTCCTCAAATAATTGAAGCATTTGTAAACATTACACCGGCGCCGCGGAGGTGAAATAATTTGGGCGCCCGCGCAAATGGCAAAGGTCGACTCTGGGTTTATACGAGTACACGTACGCATAATTATAGTTTGCTCACGCACATTCCCCGTATTTACATTCGCGCTGTGTTTTCATGCAACGAGTCTGGGTGGATGTGTAGAGCTGTGGATATTGGAGTTTAATGGAGTCTATCTGCATGCGAAAGGCACATAAGCGGTGCTCCCGGATGACACCGTCGAGGACATTAGTAGCAACATGCGAGATTCGCTGGTGGGACGCATTGTTGGCGGTGTTCTGTTTGTCGTCCCCGGCGCCGGCGCTTTCCAGTAGTATAGTTGAATCTCTCCAATGTGTTAGATCTTATTCACTCAATCCCTATTACAAATTGTAGGACTGGAAGTGAATAAGAGTCATAAACCTGATTGTGAGAATGGCATATGACATTACCCTTCAAGTCTACACGGGAACGAGCAGAATGTGACGCTTGAAGGGTTGTCGGCTGAATTTTTATTACATGCCATTCTTTTATCCTTTTGTTTGTGTTAACAACTGACCATCACTACGAATCTAGCGCAAATTATATATAATGACAATAATAATAAGTAGTTGTCCATTGCGGCGCTGCGCAGAAAATTGTAGGCCGTCTTTCTGAGTTTTGCCCATTTGCGATGCGATTATATCTGCATCAACTTTAAATATTGCATCGCGCCGTCGCCATCACATCGCTCCATTTGTTGTTGCATCGCGTTTTTCCCATCCGCTTTGTCTCTGTATCATCTGCTGTCGATTTTCGCTGTGCTGCCGACAACTTTCCACGCGCAAAATTTCCCTTTAATGGCTTTTTGATGATTAAAACGCAATAGGGAAGGAAAGTCTTGCTGCACACTTCAACAGCAACGCGCCATTTGGACATGAAATAACAAAAATTGGCGCGGAAAATGTTTATAGCTTTATTCTTTTTGCGCGTCTATAAAACGCGGCACTTGTTTGCTGCTTCTTGTGCGCATAAAACATTTTAAATTGCCACCGAAAGGGGCAAAGCAAACAAATCCAAACGCTAGACGAAACATTGATTGATGACAACGCAACGTGCGCACTCGCGCTTACAACGCCCTGGGTCGTTTTAAAGAAAAATTTTAGTGCCAAGTAATAGTGCTGGCGGGCGTGTGTCTGCATGTGTGTTTTGCAATTTCTTAGCTGTCGCCTGCCCTTCGCCCTTCGTTTTTTATTTCGGGTGGCAGGACGCAAATTGAGTGTATAGGAGAAGAGTAACAAGCGTGCTCGGACACTTTTTCCTGGTATTTGCTTTATTTTCCGCAGGCGCCGCTGCGCTGCCACTTATTTGATATTCCTACAGCGTGCGACATGTTTTTCTTCAATTATTCTCACATTGCGTCGACGTTTCACTATTTTCCTTTTGTTTTTTTCGCAGTGCGTCATTATTCACAGCGTTTGCAACTCACCTTTGCTTATTTCTGCGAATATTGCCAAAGCGAGGCAAAACAATATTTCCGATGGAATATAAAAAGACTTTATGCAAATGCTTGTCGAACGAGCCAAAGCGCTGATTTTATTGCGTTTTCAATGTCAGCAACCTATCCTTGGTTTGAATTTGAATAAATACACATTCAGCAAACGCTACGTATCGTTAGAAAGAACCAACAACCGAATTAATTGTACATTAAATGTAATACCGACTCATACATAACCATCGTGTTATGGTGAATACGGATAGGCAATAAATGTATTTCAGGCGAATTTGTTGATGATTGCTGATGGCAGCAGGTGAATGCACCACAGGTTCAACGTACCGATCTCACTCTCGCTCTCGTCTCGACGTTGTGCTCATGAGCGTTTGTCGGCGTTCAAATTCGTTAATTTTTATAGCCCATGATTAGTATAATCTCGCATTTGTTTGTTGGTACCTCGCAATCACCATTCGTAACGTCTAATTACTGGTTCTTAAGATTCAATTGATGATTGCTATTCCTATTATACTAACAAATCGATTTGATGAAACAAAAACTATCATTCAAAAGGATTTAAAATTCGATTAATGTAAATAATTTACGGGAATGTTGCATTGTACATCAGTACCATATATAGTTGGTTGTTATAAATCGTTTGTAATTTCAAGCGCACCTTGAATGCGTTTGTGCGAATTCAACTCCGTTCCGCAAACTATTTATTAACTTTATTACGCGCCGCATCTCAACATCACGCGAACGCATTAAAACCGCCATGCATTCATGTAGTGATTTGATGATAATTAGGTCAATGACACGCTGATTACTGTGTAGAATGCACTGTAATTTTTCTATTTATTTAGAATGCAGATTTGTTTAATTCCCGTTATGTTTAGCTTTAGAATTAATATTCAAAGCGCATCCCTGAGGGATTTGCGCACAAATCAGCTATAATTCATACGTGTAAGCGCGTCTTAAGACTATTGGAGGAAACAGCCGTTGCTGATAAGGATAAGCAATGCCATATTTTCAGCGGTTCGTCGCTAGTTAGCAGGATGAACACGCGCCAGCTCCAGATCCACAACCACCACCTCCGCCTCCAACTTATCTTTTCATGGTCGGCGAAATGAACGAACGCAACGCTTCGTTAAACACCATCATAAATTATTCACTGCAATTTCTTCGGGGACCACTGGGAGATGATATTTCCTGCGCACGCTTTGCTTATCTCACTCCTTCTCTTCGGGCGCCATTCGGAGCGCATGCAATGCAATTTATTACGATATCACTTACGCTCTTGATTTATTCAGCAATCTCGGCGGCGCAATTAATTTCGCAAGCAATTTATAGCAATCGAATGAAACATGTGTTCAAATTGGTAAATTCCTTGGAAATGAATGATGAAATACCCATTGGTATGTTGGCCTTCAATGATTGATTGTTCGCATGGTGATGACGATCGATAAATGTCAATGAACTGACACCTTACAAGCGTCCGCCGGCGCCGCCGCCACCACCGCTGCCGACCACAAGGCGCGTTGTTAAACACGGAAAAACAATGCGTTTCATGCGCGTCGTTTCGCGGTTCAACTTACACGACCACAAACGGTTTAGTGCATTAATAATCGCTGGCCTGATACATTCCCACTTCAGCTAACGCGGCTTTATAACTTCATCGGAATTGTGTGTTCCAAATCATTCGATTGGTAATTTTGAGCGCTTGATGCAATCAATATGCGTAAACACGCAAAACACAGCCGAATTAATGATTGTTCAATGAGTGAGGTTTTAAGGAAGTACGTGATTTATTTGAATGGCGCACGATTTGCATACGCAAGGTTATTATTCATGCGCGGAAACATCCGGAGGAGGATGAGCAACACGAAAAACAATATGTTTCCGCTGTTGTTTAATTTATCAATGCGTTCACATTTTCAATGAAATCATTTTATTTTATATTAACTTATCTAAATTATGTAAACTGGAAAATATGTCATTTTGATGGGGTTGCGCAGCACCTTCATTTTGATTGCTCGTAAATTTGCAATTTGGTTAATTTTTTACGCATTTTCTTCGACGAGAGTTTTCATTTCGCTGACATGGAAGTCAACACCTGTTCGCTTAATGACACCACCGAGAGACGTGATCGTAAGAAGAGGCGGAAGAAGAAGAAGAAGAAGAAGTATCCTGAAATTATGCAAATTTCTCACTTTATGAAAATTACACCTACACCCTTCGTGCGCTATAGCCGAGGAAAGTATGAAAAATAAATTTCAAGGTGGTGGGCACACCGCGCTCCTACAAATCCCTAGATTCTCGCCGTTTGTCGTTCCTTTCGCTCCCGCGCTCACCATTACTCATGGATACGCGCAATATTTCATCATTCAGTGGTGGCAAAAAAACACTGCGAGAGTTAAATATGCATATTCCGCAAAAAACGAACCTTTTTCGTGCTTCTGCAGGGACCTGCGGTCGGTTTCGAACTCGGCACTCGGCTCTCTGGAATTAGTTACTCTGTGTGCGGCGCCGCCTGGGTAGTATCAGTAAAAATTGCGAATTAATGCGGAATTTTAATTTTCACATGGCAAAAGAAGTGATATAGTGAAATCGATGAATGATTGCTTCCAGTTAATGCAATTTTGTACGTTAAAATGTGATTATAATTGATTATTGAATTAATCTACAGTTTTCATTAGTATTTTCCGATGAAAACTTGCTACCTAGAAAATTTTAAAACCTCTTTCAGCGAAACAATATGTGGAGATTGCAATCATCGCATTAAATACGTAATGTTTTAATGGGTTGCCCGTGGAAGCAACAGGAAGGTTAAATGGTAAGAGATAAATCGTGTCCCGTCCCGCCGTGGTGCTCGCTCGTTTAATTTTAAATCGCACGCCGAATTTGCTCACTGCGCGCGGCAGCGCACGGCCATAATAGTCGCATCGCACTGGCCGAAACTTTTAATAAGTGTCGTCTGCCTCCATTTGCAAACATTAATCACTTGACATGCGCGCTAAAATTCATCAATGATTCATCGAGATACTTGTACACTTCCATGGCAAACTATATTCACAACTCACAACACCCTAAAGGTTTTAATAAAAATTGTTTATAACGTTTAATAATAACTATCTTTATAAGGGTAACACATTTCAAGCATGTTAAAATTGTTAGCACGAAGAAACATGAGTGGTAACATAATTAGAAAAGTTTCCGCAAACAGTTTTCGGTGTTGTCACAACCGTGCAACTTGCTTTATTTTTCGTCCTAGTTTTACGCCTCCAAGACAACATGCTGGTTAGGATAGGATAAAGCTGGATGGCGTGAGAAGATGGATTTGTTTGTTGCGCTAATATTGACGATGAGCCGACGGGCGCGCTGGAATGATTTGTTTGGCATCCGGCACATATTTGCGAAATTAATTCTCTCTCTCTCTCCCTTCTTGCCTATCTTGCCAACTACTGTTATCTTCAGCGTTACTGTTTTTAGTACGCACCTTCCATACACCTTCTTCCTGCTTCCTAATTTGAATCCTATTAATGTTTGCGATGTCACTCTAGTCTAAGTTATTTATCTCATCGCTTTCAGGTTGAATAAAGAAAATTTCTTTTGAATAAGTATTGAAAATTCGGCTGTTTCCAGATTTTATTAAAACGATGATCATTCTTTTGATGCCAAACGAAATATCATTTTTCTCGTTAACTTCAGGAAATTATGAATTTCATTCAAGTCGCGCATGTTTTGCGCCATGACGACGCAGACGGCAGATATGTTTGTGGAAATGAAATTTATGCCGCATCCGTTGCCTTCATAATAAGGATTATTCGTGCGATTTGATTCAATTTTAACTTTTTTCTCTCTTCCTCGCCAGATTTGAATTTAATAGAAACCTGAAATTTTACCCAATTTGCGTGTCTATAAAATTTTTTACCCGCTTTTCTGTGGTTGGGGATTCGGGTAGTTTCGGTTGCTATGAAAATGAAACTTTCGAAGCCGGAAGCCGGGGGTTTGCTTGAGAGGTACCTTTTTCCGCTCGATAGCGCTTCTGGTTGTCGACGGACGCACCTTTCTAGAGGCAGTCTAAAGGCCAAAGGATTACATTCGCGATATCATCAGCGAGCCACCACCACCTCGTTCATCCCCACAGCCTGAATGCGCTGAGTGGAGTGGAGTTGAGTTTAGTTGCTTTAGTTTAACGACTCGATTTTCATAACTTCCAATGCCCCCCGACTTCCTTCTACACTGTAACTTAAACCATATATTACAATCGCATAAGTGAAAAACAAAATATAAAATAAAACGATAGAAAAAAAAACATTTCACTCTGCATTCGACATTCGACATTCGACGTCGTAATCAATTTGGCGCAGCGTGCGCTCCGGTCGAAAGGCCGAATACTTTGCGGTGTCGCTGATGAAATTCCAATAGATTCCAATGTCGATACCTTCTCCTTTCGCGCGCGCGGTGGTGGCGGCGCTTTCAGTCGTATTGTGCGCGTTGTACAATGCTGAAAAGCGGGGGAAAAATTGCGGATTATGCAAGAGCGCAGAGAGCGCACACGGATCGATGTGGCGCGCAGCATTCCACCTTTTCTCGGCGGGCCGTGGCGGGCGGCCGGATCGCCACCCGATCCCAGCCAATTCCCACAGCAGCCGAGTATAAAATGTCGATATAGATACACACCATCGTGAATACAACGTGCTTGCTGCGTTGTATCTTGTACGGGGTGATGCTGCGAGAATAGAAGCTGAAATTGGGGAAAGGGGGATGGATAAGGATAATCGCGTGCGGCTACAAAAGGCGGACGCGCAGAAGAAGACAAAGTGCGTATCGGATAAGTGCTCGGAAAAAGCAGGCGAAGGGCTAAGAAAAATCTACCCCTCCCCCTCCATCGGTGTGGTTGTATAAACGGTTTATGCGCGATGAAAAAGAGACATTGCGAATGAGCATGGCGAACAACACTTCATAATATTTGATTTTGTACCTCGATCCTTTTCCCTTGCGGCAATGTTGCAATTATTTTATCCACAAAGGGAATTTGATCATAAATGAAAACTTTTCAGGAGTTGCAATACGAGTAGAGTGGATGTTAGGCATTAGTTTTGCGGAGATAGCCATTTGCCATCCACTTCTTGAACAACTATGTTATTGCTGTTCGTTCGGCTTGATTCGCAAGTTACTCAGCAACAGACAAAGCAGTTTGCGGGAGCTTTGCTCTGCGAATATCGGTAAATTCCATAACGCGTTTGTTTTGCACCGCGCTGGAAAATGCGAAGAAAATTACCAACAAACACACAGAATGACACAGAATGCAACAAAGACACACGGGCAGAGAGGAGAAATCCGGCAGAAGAAAAACAGAATGTTGATTATGATGAAGATGGCGATGGCGGAGAGGTCAGAAATGTAACGGAAAACGGTTATTGTTGTTGTTAATGTTATTGCAGTTGTGCTCGCAATTTACGACGTTTGCAGTTTGCAGTTGTTCCTGGTCATAATTAATCATCCGTCTGATGGTCGCTTGTCCTTAAATAAATGAATTTGCATTTCTAATTAAAATTTTCACACTTTTGATTGCATTTGTTGCATTAATTACCTCATGCCGCTGCGTGTTTCGTTTCGAAATTAGACGATTAGACATTACCACCGCCAGCCAACGAAATTATTTTCCTTTTCGTCTCGCGGTGCACGTGATGCAATGAAATTGAAGATGTGCAAGCGACGCGACACCGACCCGGCGTCTCGAGTGCAATTCCATTGCAGGTGCAGAATACCCACTAGGCGAGAATAGCGATGAGATGCATGCAGAGCGCCGAAGAAATGAGATTTCGCGTGTAGTTTAAGTTGGCCCGATGATGAACTTTTCGTCGCCGGAATCGCGAAACGTCGTCTTCGTCGTCGTCGTCGTCGTTGTCGTTGCGAACTACGACCGATGCCGCTTCTCGTAATTACCTTTTCGTAATTTCAGACTGCGAAGAAACACGCGAGTAGGTATTTGGCGAAAGGAGGAAGCAAAAAAGCAAAAAAGACGCGCGTTGAATTTGCGCGTCGCCCTGCGGCAGCCAAAGGGGCTGCATCGTTGCCAACGCCAGCTAATCCCATGTAATCGGATTTCGGCTTGTTCATTAAGAAATTAATTAAAATACACATTCGAAGAGGAAAATGGTAAAAAAAACCAAGGAAGCCACTACTTACCCGAAAACTAATTTACGAACGAGATGTAGCCTATCATTGCGTCGAATATTAATTTGCTTAATTATTTTAGCCGTATACATATTGATTTGCAACTTTTCAGTCAATGCAAGCATGTATGCTTCAATGAGTGGCTTTGATGAATTTTCATCACACAAATGCAAGTTCACGAATGTTGAAATCGATGCTATTTGCTGATCCCGACACGGGCAAGGAGGAGCCGGGATGCCTTTTGAGTTTTCGCGCGGAAGCACGCGGGGAGAAAGACGAAAGTGGAAGAGGACTGACAGGGGGGGCAATTGAAGTCGTAGCTGCTAATGAAGTGCACGAATTCATTCCGCGCACGTTCGGCGTAACGATGCCAATGATGGCAATGAAAGGCCGGCGTGTGGGCGTTGAGGGTGGAAAGAAAAAGACGAAATGCGAAATTTCGAACGGGGGGATGATGATGAAGGCGCCGTGTGAGTTTCTTCCGTTGATTGCTTCAGACCGTTTTACCCATACCCTTTTGCCCTTCCTGATACCTGCTACGAAGTTTGATGCTTATGATGGAAATTCATTCAATGCTGCAAACTGAAAAAAAAACGAGAAGGAAGACGAGTTGAATACCGCAGTTTGCATCGGGTGGTAAAATTTGTGGGCTTCGATTGTGGTTTGGCGTGTGAATTTATGAGTGCGGACGTGATCTACATAATTCGGGGCGTCTTTGAATGTTACATCAAATATTAATGTGTTCCCGAAAAGATGTATCTACCCTGAGTGGATTTTGGAATGTCTTTTGCCATGGGTATGAGTATGTGCATAAAAGAAGGACCGGGGAGGAAGTATTATACAAACTGTCGCGTCCGCAGCGACGCATTCATAATTAATTATTATCGCGCTGCCTGCGGGTTGCGCACCGGTAAGTTTAAATTCCACTTAATTTATATCATCGCGCGCGAGCACGCCCGCGTCGCTCGCACACCGTCGAACAATGCGCGAGCCTGGTGGTAATTATAATTCTAAAACGGCGCAACGCTATTCATATAATATATATTTGCATGCTACATGCTTTTGTTGACGCCTAAAATTAGACTAAATCAAATTTATTCAGCTGTGTCTGGTCTATCGAGAGAAATTAAGTAGAGTGAGTAAAATAGTTGATAGAAATAAAATCGCCGCGTAATAAAACATAAACTCACTCATGAAATACGAGTGCCGCATGGCATTTTATAGTGGTGATAAAATAATACCGAAGTAAATTCAATTTCAACCCGATAAATATCAAATTTAGATTTAACTGCAGCTGCGCGCGCTCGGAAAAATCGTTCTAGTTCTGATTGTGAGATCATCCACCGCGCAAGACAACTGTTATTCAATTGATTCACTCTCACGGGTGAAAGAGCCGTGCGGTCGCTGTGCGAATTTTTTTTGGCAAAACATATTTAGGAATTTGCTCGGCGGGCGCGACATGCACTCACGGAAGAGTGCGACGGTGACGTTGCCCGCGTTATAAATGTCGTCGTTGTTGGCGTCGTCGTCGCGACGCTCCGACAATCACGACATATGCCTCGATTTCGAAATAACCGCTGCGTCGTTCGCGCGCTGCCCGAATGTATGCGCCGCGCCACGCATGCAATGACATAATCGCTTAAATACAATTCGGTGACGATTAAAAACATCGTCTGTCCTTGGCACGCGGCGAATTTACACGCTTAAAGCTTTTCGCGAACTTATTATTCTTGTTACAATTGTGTAAAGCCAACATTTTTGAGCAGACTATTTAACTAGCATAACAATAAATTCCGGAAACATGAAAGAAAGGATCTCCTGTGGGAGGTCATCTTTTTACCCTTCCTCTTCGTTTCCGTTTATTCTTTTATGCTCAACGAACACCAGCGGCGGACAATTTGTGATATAAAGATGATGTATTGTGGCGTCTTATCACGTAATGCAACTGTTCTGCTTTCCCTCTTCTCCTAAAGGAAAGACCGCGGGGCTAAATGGCTCGCGCTGCGCTCGTAAAACACAAAAGACATAGTTAATTTATTTGCTCGCGTTGCGTTAGGTGGTGGGTTCTTAAAAGTTAAGAGGGTTCTAAAACTACGGCAATTCATCTGCATCCCTAGACCAAACACACATTAGGTCATTTGCATTGCGCATGCCGTCAATAAACTTTTATTTCCTTTCTCGTGTGTATACTTAGGATTTGCGTGTAATTACATCTGCAGAAATGCTGATTTTTGATTTTAGGCCACTATATGATAATAGCCATCATCAATGAAATTGAGTTAAACCAATGTTTCGCTGTAGGGATGGAATTTACTGGCTGCGGTCGATATTAGCTTGTATGCCGTCTCCTTTTCAGGACAATTTGCGTCAATTTAAGTAACAAACTAGCGCATTTACGCGCGCCCTTTGCGCACTAAACGCGCTGTAATCGCCAATGCAGCATAAATGCTTTTAATTAAACCACAATACACTGTTGTAAATACAAATTTGGTGAGATTTGATTACGCAATATTGAAATATTTTTTGCATTAAGTGAATTACGCCGTATGGATGATAATTCTTTCACATTTGCCTTTTTTCCGCACGCGAGTGTTGTTTTATTGTTCTATTTTATGGCGGCCAAATCACTAATTACGACGCTTTTATTTTGGGCGCAGAAGAAGAAAATCCTCTTCACACAAAACGCGCTCCAGAGTGGTACCTACATGAAATGCTACATTTTTCGAGCACAATATCTCTTAACACGCGTTCCATTCTTTTGGGAAACTCACAAAACACAACACCCACGCTTTCTATGTAGCGCTGCAGGTTTTGTCTGTAATATAGGTGAATCTGCGCGCAAAATATTACGCTCTTTACGATCTGCCTTCCTCTCGTCGCGTCCTCGCAATGCCTCTCCTCCCATACATAACATGCGAAATGGGAAAACAGGAGGACATTGCGTGAAACGGCTGCAAATTTGCATATGTATAGCAGGGTACGGGTGGAGAACAATTGTTTCGCTGTTTTTTTTTTGGTGGCTTTAGACATTTATTAAACATTTTTATTCCGCCCAATGACCAATTCCGGACGATAAGAGTATTTTGGTTGGAATTTATTTAACAAGTATATGATATATTCTAATACTGATGTAATTTGTTGCAGTTTATCGGATGTTTGGACGTGCCGCGGCCAACGAGTCGCGTGGAGATCGTCTCAGCGATGCGACGAATACGCGTAAGTTTCTTGTTTTGCCCGTGATTAATGAAATGTTAAATGTTAAACTAAATGTTAATGAGTGAGATTGAGAAAGAACTAATTCGTCGCAGTTATCAAATTAGACTCAGCTTATACCCATTTATATTTCTCGACTCTTTCTACGTATGCACAATAGATTTGTAACTAACTCTACGTTAGCGCATTTTAATGTGGCAATGTGCGTTGTTTTACGACGCAATGTACTCGTACATTATGCGCATCGTAAAAATGACAAATGCCCGCGATTTCAAGCAATTTGCAACACGTTTCGCCATCCTTCGTCCTTTTTGAATGGAGAAGATGAAGTAGAAGATGACGACTACGAACGAAAGGGTACGAATGCGTCGACCGCCCGTGGCGTTTCCATTGTGCCGGCAACCGATGCAAGATATATTAGGCTACATTTGCGCGCGCCCGCCGACTCTACAAATATAACCAGGAACCGATTTGGCGCGATTTGGCGAGATATATGAGAAATGCGATATGAAATTGAGATGGGCGAGTGGCTGAATGAAGAAACTCTCCGCCGGCAGGCAGCAGCCCAGAAAAAAAGGATGAAATCTACGATATTGCTTGTTGAACGTTTTTAAATTATGCGATTTATTAAATGTTTTCAATGAGCTTGTTTTTTTCACACAAAATGAAAGAATAACTTGCTCTACTCGTATTTCTTGGTTATGCACCCGGGAGGTTTTTGCGTTTTTCTATTTACCCCAAATGCTCGGCTATTCATTAACATTTTTATGACTTGGTAATGGAAAAGTATTTCTCGCTTTCATTCTTTATCTTATTGTTTTTTTCCGGCGTTGCCTTGCTTTGAGAGAGAATGTGCTTACCGTTTGCTGTGTATCTGTTTGCAGTACGAATTCAAAACAAAAAGGATTAAGAAGAAGAAAGTGACAATAAAAGTTTCCCGCGACGGCGTCGAAGTTACGCTGCGCAAGAAGAAAAAGGTGAGCAATATAGATATACACACTGTCCTGAATTTTGATTATTGCACGAAACTTTTCAAATCAATATTGTAAATGCTCTTTTATATCAATTAGACACAGGAGAAATTTCTGTTGATCACTATTTATTAATTTGAATGCGGGTGGTTTTGAGGTCTTTGAACGGATGATATCCTCGTTAATTCGTCTCCGAAAAACCACTCTGCCACACATTCCGTTTTTCCAAACCTCTCCTTTTATCTACCAACCTACTACGTACGCAGCCATATGTGTTGGGTACACGAAAAAACTTTCACGTCGCAATGTTGATGATGATACCTTCATTCCCGCTTCCCGTTTCCTCTACCGCATCCCAGAGTTTACGTCACTAATCGAAAAGACGACGCTGCAATTTTATGCGCTTCGAGTTTTCACGCGCGCGCGAGGGTCGTAAAACTTATCCAGCGCGTAAAACCACCATTATCACCACACACGTTGTTTGATACATATCTACCTACTACGGTTTATTATTGCAATGAGTTCGTCTCCTATTTTGATATTCAATTTAAAAAATATTAAATTACAGTTTAAATTGCAATTTGAATGCATTTTTTCCAGCGGAAACATTGGCTAGACGAATCTGTGCTGCTCTCGAATCCAATCTACCGCATCTTCTATGTGTCGCACGACTCGCAGGACCTGAAGATCTTCAGTTATATTGCGCGTGACGGTGCTTCGGACGTCTTCAAATGCGCCGTATTCAAGTCCAACAAAAAGGTAGGTTTTTAATTAACTTTTCCTTGTGAATTAATAATGCTAATATAAGGCGGGTGGGTGGTAGAGCTACCACCTCACGTTTGGTTCCTTCAGCAATAGAAGATGTTATTTTAAACGATATTTGAAAGTTACTGAAGGCGCGGGCGGTAGAGTTAGGACTAGGACTGACTGAAAGTTAGCGCAATTTGGCGTAAAGTTATTAGCAAAGCGCTGTGAGCGGCAGCGGGAGGACGGGAGGGACTTAATTCGGCGTTATTAAACTTCCCGCATGGCGGTTTCCATCACGAAACTTAATTAAAAGTGATATTCCTTTCCCGAATTCACCATATCTTGCCTCACCCCTAACCAGCACTATATTGCGAAACAAAACGATATAACTAAGAATTTTGTTATTTTATTTTGTTTCAATTTCATTCGTTTTTTTTACATGCGAACACGGAACTTTATTTTATATAATATTCCATCTGCATTTTATTATTTCGACCGAAGCGTTTTTCTTCGTGTCATCGTTTTGTTTCTTTTTTATATTTCAACCCGGTGCGCCGCTCGTACGTGGGAAGATGAATATATCTATATGTATGAATTTCCAATACGTTTTTCGCTCGCTCCCAGAAGGCGTGTGTGCGACCACGCGCCAACCACCCTCTCTTGGTCGCCATAAAAAGAGAAACGACGTCGATGTGCTCTCGACGGTGCGCGCCGGCGTCGGCGTCGTGCCGTCGAGGAGAGAAAAGTGGAAAAGTATCAAATCGAATTTTCACGTCATAAAAGCGATATATTCGTATACGTCGCGCGTCGGTTGGAGTGAGGGTAGCAGGAAATGGAAAAACAGCACGTGTGCATCGTTGCCCGGTCCCGGCAAAAAGTCGAAAGAGAGGAAAGAAAAGGAATCGACAAATTTCGTGAGCCGGTTTTTTTTTGTCCGTGGTGCTGACAATGAGAGATATGAGCGTTAAGGTAGCACTGTAGCACTGGTGTGTGTCGTTTATTTTACAATCGAACACGTCCATGCTTTGACAATTTCGCGTCCGGAAATGGTGGAAACGGAAGTATACTACGTCGCTATTCTACAACGCGCAAGGTGGAAAGTAATAGTATTTCACTGACTACTTTATCAAATATTCGTTGGGTCATCATTTTAAATTGAACGAGCGTTAGGGAAGCAGGCGAAGAAGGGCTATATTTCGTGATTATCGTGGTGACGTTTTATAAATATAAACAGCACACAAAAGTTGTTATCAAGATTTATATGCAACGTCTTCAGTTATGCCCATAAAAATTCATTTATTGAGTGATTGATGATAATTTTTGTAATGTTAAGGATGACTACTCCTTTGAAGATGAATACCTGGATGGCAGTTGGCTCTGGGAAGCGAACGGTCATTTTTAACCCACGCGGATGATGCCGTTGTACACGTGACTCTCCTTCATCTCGATCAATTAAAGCCGGGCTAGCAAGCCGGTGCTGAACTGTACGCGCACTTTTCGCACATAAATATCTGTCAGGATGACAAAAGACTTGGTGCGACTGATGTCGTCGTTCGTCGGCGCGCGCAGGCGCGCGGAGACAATAGTTGATATGACCGTTTCGTTTTCATTAAATTCAAAAAACTATTTGCTGCCTTTTCATCTGGCCGTCTCGCGTCGTTGTCTGCTCCTTTAGTTTATTACAATTCGAGCGGCGAAAAAAAAATGGTTCGTTCGTTCGGTGCGAGATTTTCGTCGTGGAAATAAAAAGCGAGCGTCTGCCAAACGCACGAGTATTGTAGCATATCACAAAACCCAACCCATGGCGCAGCCGTATTGGCCGTTTTGTTTTATTTTTACTTTTGTCATCATTTTATTTAGCCAGCGCGCGCGAGCTTATGTACGAAAGTTGACATTGGGAATAACTACAGATACTTACGAGTACGTTATTCGCGACACGTTGAAGAATTATTTATTTATCGCTATGCTCCATTTGTAAATTGTCTCATGTGGGTCATTGCTTTGACTAATCCCCACTGCCATTGGACACACATCAAAGGATGACAATCATTCGTATTTATCATAATTCTACAGTTCTTATTGGATCAGATTTTATATCCTTAAGGACATTACTTACCCCGTAGCAATTGGCTGCATGTGCCACAGTATGTACAATTCGGCATGTTGCATCGAATTGTATTTGCGGCGCCGATGACGCACGTGCGCGCCGCCATATCAAAAGTAATCATAAATTATCATCGCGTGCGACGAGCTTCTTGGCGACGCACTTAATAACCACTGCATCTGCGTAAACAATGCGCATATTTAATAACGGCTAAAGAATTAGCCCACTAATCCAATGCGATCGCTTGTTTTGCACAATTGTGCCAAGGTGTTGCACTCCCCACGTCAACGATGACTATATCATGCCTGAAATTGAACGGTTTTGCGTTTATTTGATGATGAGAAAAATGGCAATACGGAAACAAGCGCACATGCGAGTCGTAATCGTAAAGAGTATCAGCGGATGGATAATAAAGCAGTGGCCGTGGCGGTCATAAAGCAATAAAATAAACAATAATAAAATTCGACCCAGGAATAATATCATATGTGCATCAGTTTAGCGCTTGTGCGAGCGATTGTAAAATGGAATTGCCGCGGGGGCGCTTATTGCGATAAATGATGGCATAATAATGCTCACGCATTTTGTTTGTAATATTAATGCATTTTGCACATTGCAACACATGTTTGCACGCAGAGAACTGCTCGTTATTTGTGCAAAAGTAATAAAATTAATACTTTATGCATCCACTCGCATCATCACCTAATTTCATATTGTTTATAGCAACCGCTTCATTCGCTGCGGGCAAATAACAAGGAGGCAGAGAAGGAAAAATCGAGGAAGGAAACTGATGTTTATGCATATATTATTGATGCAAATAAATAAATGATGCCTTCCCTGCGTTAGAAATTCAGTTGCACGAGTTATAGAGTAAACGCAAGCCCCTATGTATGCGTGAGAAGCGTTGTAAACTTACAAAATTAGGTACGATGGAATCACGACGGTCGACGGCGGCGTCGTCGGCGTCGTCTGAAAATATAGCGCGAGCGGCGGGCAGGGAGATCCGGTAGGAGTCCGAGAGCGATGCCGACGCCGCCACCTGGCAATCGCCGTTGAGTCCGTGCTCGTGGCGCACACTACACTCTGTTGTCCGAAAAAACCCGCACGCGTAAAGTTACTACGAAAAGTTGCAATTGTCACATAAATATGATAAAAAATTAATACTATAACTCATAAATTAATCTAAATCTAAGCTAGCAAAGTTGCTTAGAAATAGTGATAATGAGATGTGTTTGAGTTGTGAAAATAATTTTTCGGCACCAAGTCACTTGATGAAAAAGTGTCAACTTGAATCACGTGCGCGTACTGCTATTGCTACTGCTGCTACCGCTGTCCAACCGCGAGCCGTGTGCGTCTGAAATAACTCCTCTTCGAATGTTTATTAACAATCAATCAAAGTCGAGATTTATGCGTGTTTTGTGCGCTGCCAATTAAACTTGCGCGCCGACCGGAAGTAACAGCAAAAAAGGGACGTGATGCAACCCTGAGCGATGAGTAAGAAAATGGCAAAGACGCGCCACTCAAGTCTGGAAATGCACGACGCAGAGCTAATCGCCGGTAGGGATAAGGATAAGGACAAGGACAAGGACAAGAAAAAGGATATGCTGTCGAAGGCGCGCAACAAACTGTACAATCTTGGCGACGCGCTGAAATCGCGCAGCATAACCGGCACGCCTCCGTCGGACGAGAGCAAGAAGACGTCGCGTACGCAGTCAACGCTCAATTACCTTCTAAAGCCGTGTCCGAACAAGGAAAAGTCCGGCTCACAAACGCAAACGCCGTCTGTAAAGACATCAAACAGTCAAAAACAACAACCGCAACAACAACAACAACAACAACGTGGTGGTCCTTCTTTGCGTAAACAACATTCCGTCGATTCGGTGGCGCGGTTTGAGGATCGCCGCCGATTTAACGATCCGACCGTCAATGGCTTCGTTGCCGGAAGCGGTGTAGATGGCGTTGGGTATGGTCAAAGCGTACCAATGGCGTCGGCGTCGACAACACTATCGCGTCTACGCCCGGCGACCGTTTGCGGCGATAAGGTTGCGACTCGCTCCGCCGAGGTGGATGTGGCTGAAGCGCTCGCATTGGAGCGGCCCCGTAAGAAACTGTCGTTTCGCGAGCCTGAGATTGTTAGTTGCCAAGGTTATTATACCACACCCGGCAAGCAACAACAGCAAGTGGAACGTAAAAGAGTGACCGTTACAACGACGCCCGAGATGCGTCGGAGCACAAGTCTCATTGCGCCACGTGGGGATGATTATCGATATTATTATACTCCCACAGCCAACACCAATAACAACTACAACAATAATAAACAAAACTTGACCAATAATAATATTAGTAATAATATTGTGAGCAATAATAATAATAATGAGGTGAATTCGATGCGTTATGATGATGAGGGGGTGGATTACTCGCGCGGGATGTTTCGCATGGATAGTCTGGATCTGGATGATCTTGATCTTGAGGTTATTATCCGTTAAATCCGCCAAAATTACTATTAATCTTATTGATCTAACAATATGTTTTTACAATTTAAGATTTTCTGAAAGAATTTACAATTGTCCTTTTTTTTGCAGAGCCAAGCAATGACAGTGGTGCGCACCGTGGGGCAGGCGTTCGAAGTGTGCCATAAATGGTCGATCGCGGAGCCGAAGAACGCCGACAACGCCGACGAACAGGACACGCTCACGCAGGACCTCGTCAGCGATCGACTGAGTGACATTACCAGCGAGAAAATTAAGAAAGGTAGGATTTGTGGGGCGTCGCCTGTCATTGCGTCATTAATTATCTCGGAGCCCATTGCAACGTTTTTCGCTTTCATCTCTCCCGCAAAAATATCATCTTCCATGCTTGCGTGCATATGCATGACGCGACGCAGATGTGGTTGCAAGTTGCGATCCTTTCCGTTTCGTTTGCCGTTTCGGGGACTGTCTGTCGTCGCTGATAGGTTAATGATCATCTCAGAAGACTCATCGTCTGGTCGCTGAAGGAGGTTGCTTGCAATATAATTTCGGCATTGCCACAAATATAACGCGGTAAAGTAGGTAAATGCGTGCGGCGATTGTGAGGAGCAAGGATTATCTTCCTGTCGGTGGGCATACATTTGGGAGCAGCGGACGTGCGTGTTAGTGTGTCGAGTGCACCCGATTGACGTCATTCACGCACTAAGAATAACGTCGCGGTTGCGGCAAGAGAGGCGAGAGGCCGTCCACCGACCGGACCGTCCCGTTCGTCCGTCACGACGATACGTGGTCGGTCGTCATGGCGTCGTGCGATATCTGCGTTTACTACATTTAAAAAAACAGTAGAATTGTAGTACTCGTATTATTTCAATTTAATCCATACGATACAGGCGTTTATTGGGCGAATGAGTTTGAATGATAAATAACGATCGACGGGGACTATTAATTCGCGATGTAAACGATTAGATGAGTAGAGATGTGGTGACGACACGTCCGACAACTGGTCAAGCGGCCACCGCGGCGATCAGTGGAGTTCGACGACATGAAACGCAAACAAATTGCACATTTGCTTGCTGCTCGTCTGATTCGATGAATCAAACCGAATCGAACTTCATCGCACGCATCATCATCATCATCTGAAATATGATCAACAACATACTGTGTGCAATAGGGAGAATTTATTGCATGTTTAGTTTAAGTACAATTTATGATCATCTAGGAAATACTTCCGATATTTAAATACCAACACTATCTCACAATTTTTAGTCAGTCTTCCGAGTAATTTGTATTACACGTGACGTCAATTTCGAGGTAATGATGATTATGAGTTCAGCTTTCCGCAACTCATTAATGCTGCCTGCCTAAGTTTGTTTGCAAATTGCATCTCAATCTGCAACACACTTCAAAATCTTAATATGACTAGCGTGCCGGCAGCATGCCTACTTCCGATACTGAAACTAACTAAATATGATGTAAAATGGACATATTTCCAGCTATCAAGAATGGTAGAAAGCTTAAAAATGTAACGTTTTTGCAAGTAGCAAAGCAATATAAATAGCTACGTTAAAATAAAATTGAATAAATACAAGTTCGCAAAAGAGTATGTTTTCGTTTCTAATATTAGTACAAATAAATGGACGTACGAGGAAGCAGGCAAGATTAAAGAAAAATAGGAAAGCGTTTGATGTTATTGACAGTATTGATGGGACGAGACCTACGCTAATATTTTGTTTACGCGGCGACGTTTCTGTAAATTTTCTTTTTTGAAGTTTTAATGTCCACCTTGGCTGAAACCGAATCCAAACTATTTAGTTTGCGGATATTATTAAACTTTTCCACAAATCATTTATTTGTACAGACGTAAGTAAGTAAGCACAAGAGATTGAGTTATTCCAAATGCAATATGAACATTTTTCATAATATTTTGAGTGCTTATGACCGGACGGACGACATTTGTATAATATTTATGTATATTTATAACATCTTGTATGCCATGATTAACACATAATTTTTCATAATTTGTCAAGAATGCGTATTCTATTAATTTTGGCCGTTTCGACGTTTGACAAAATTAGTAAACAACAACGCTACTTGCGAGGCGTGCGTAATAGCGTAACGATCACGTTTTCGGTGTCGTTTTGCGCGAAATGCTTCTCATCTCCGCTTTTTGTTGAGCGGCGCTTTTTCGCGTAAATGAATATATTTCCGCTTCGTTTGAAACACATGAAATATTTATAAAACGCAACCGTATACGAGCGAATTGCACACGTATATTGTTGTGTTTTTCATGCTCATACATAATTTTCCACCGTTATGGCGCTCTGGCTACTAATGTCTGAATACGCGGGGTATTATCTCGGCAAAGCACACAATGCAACCGACACGTCGGCATCGTCGGCGGCAGCAGCGGCCCAGGAGAGCGGGGGCCAAAAATACATTTAACGATCTGCTTCGTTAAACGTTACGTTCGTGAAATTCACCAAAAATCACTATTAATAAACAATGTATACGCGTCGGTGTACGTTCATACGGTAGCGGCGCGAGGCACCGGCGTGCAATGTACGTCGGGCTAATTTTTGGCACAGTACGCGCGCACTTTTATAAAATAAGTAATAACATTGTGATGTGCTGTTGTATATATTCGCCACGCATAGGTACATCTGTATTGCGCATTCATAGAGAGGGACGGATGACCCGTTGGTTAACGTCTCGATTTTTAAACATTCGATTAACTTTTATATGTTTGCGATACGTCCGGATTGTTCGCAAAGATCACGTCCAGTGTCAATCAATTGCCTTTTTGCAAATTTTCCCGAGGATACTTTTTCTTTTTGTTGTTGGAATGAAAATTATTGATGATTATGGATAATACTACTCTACGTACTTATTAAATATTTAATTAATATGCGCATGCATGGTTGTATGCATTTTCGTTCATTAATTACGCGCCGTCATGCAAACGAACCTATCGACTCTTATGTATCACGCCGTCGGAATTTATATTGCAAATCCAATAAATGTCTGTAATAAACGTCGGGCGCGTCGATGAAATTTCATCAATTTTCGTTCTTGGAATTCTACGTATACCTATTATATCTACGTCCATAGTTTTCTAATATACGATAGAAATTCTTGTTGAAAAGCAATTTCTATGAGATGGAAATGTTAATGAAGTGTTAAATTAGTAGTACATTTTTCTTAGTAGTACTATACTGAAAAACTTCAATACACTTGAATAGTAGTCTATTTGAATTTTGTATTTTTAGTAAAGCGCTGTGATTTGCAAGAATATGATGAACCGCAGACGATTTGCCTAAATGCGATCGCCTTCAACAAAGTAATAATTCAAGCGATTGCAACATTCAGCAAACTGTCACACATTAATTTTACGGCCGTCTCCGCCTTCGCTGGCTGTGTGTAAGTCAGGAAATTAGTGCGATGCAGATTGAAATCAGAAATACAAGCACCTTACGTTGCCATTCCGTTGAATTTCCATCAGGTGGCTGCGATGCGTCTTTGGCGTAAGAATTTGTATCGTTATTGAAGTCGCATCGACGGCGTCACCGTCAAAGCAACCAAACACGATAAGCGATGACAAATGATGGTGGGATTGCTGCCAGACAGACCGCGAACGCGAAATAGAAAAGAAACGAAAACGAAATTCTATTTTGGTTTTGCTCACCTTGACGCCGCCAAAACGACCAAGACGCCGGTTTTTGTTTATATCCGAACGCAATCGATCTATTATTTCATTCATTCATTACTGCAACAATTACTTATTGAATCGTTTTTGACTGCATTACTGAAACGGTACAAGCATAATAATATGAATGAAATTTGTTTATTTTGTAGTATAAATAATATAGAGAATAAAGTATGTATTTTGATTGATTCATACGTAGTAAAAACTAAACGCGTATGTATTTGAATCGTTCCAATCCAATATCGAATCGCGCCGGTTAGTGGGCAGTCTTTTGCTTTAATGTTAAAATAGCACATAAATGTCAAAATTTTACGCACTCATTACGCGTTAAATCGCTTTTTCCTCTATTCGTTCCTCTCCATGCATCAATGTGCAAACAAACTACACTATATGCTGCGTCTCTCAATCAAGTATGACGTAACTTTCGGCATCTGTATAAATCTAAATCAACGCGATCGTAAAAACGATATGAAAATAAATGGTTTTAACAGAATTTTCGACTTTCTTGGCGCTCACTATTGTGAGATTCAGCAATGATCAACGATGCGAAGCAGTACTAATCCCAACAATTAATTCCTGGTGCAAAATGCAACCGAATGAAGGCGCACTTTGTGTGCAACTGCAGAATATATATGTATACGAATCGTAAAAGTTTTTGTTCTGCGTGCATACGCACGCACTAATTTCGCAGTGCATGCATATCGAGTTTTATGCAATCGTAAAATTCGACACACGCATCCGAGCGCGGGTGGATTACGCACAAGCTCACACACACACACTTTGGCGCACATGAAAGAGCATCCGCGTTGGTGCGCCGAATGGGCAATAAACGAACAATGCGAATCTGCGACCGTACGCGCACGCCGTTTGACGTCCGATGTTTAAATTTGCAATTACGACCGTGGCGGACGAACGGGCCCGCACGCGAAATGTTTAATTATGTTTTTATTACATGCGCGCATGTTTTACTTTGCGACAAAGTTCTAAGGCACAAACTTTTTGGAAAGTGTGTTGTTTACGTTTGAGGAAGCGTGGAGAAAGAGTAGAGGCATATTTTTAGATGATTTGTGCAACGTATGACATTTTGGGATTATCGTGAACCACGGACCACGAGCGTAGCGGGGGTGTATCGTAATGACGTGTATTAATGAACACGAACGGAGGGGCATACACAATCGCGTAATTAATCCCTACTGCATCCGCATTGCAGACGACAACAAAACAAATGCTTACCGTTTGGCCGGTCGAGGTCGGTGTCAGCGTCTTATCGCGCTTCTTGTTCACCGGATCGGTCGGTGCTTGGAAACAAAACCGCATCATCAGCATCCAATGCTGTACACTGACGTGTATTAAGTCGACTACGAATCTAACTAATTGCCAACCGGATAAGATTATCAGTTTGAAACCGTGAGAAATCCCTTAAATTCATTTATGTTTGATCGATATTGATCGTTGTTTATTTCTCTTAGCTTTGATTGAAAATTGTGTGAAACGTGTGTATTTACGCGTCAATTTCCTTCTAGGCGCCTTTCAAGGATATTGTTCGCCTGCTGCCGTGCGTGCGCACATCGACTTTCCACCCACGAAACGTGAATTGTCTTTAAAAGCTCGGCGCGCATATACCTCAATCCCCAAACGACGACATGACGGATGTGATTTCGCTCTAGAAAAAGTGTTTTACGCCGTTATTCAAGCGAAATCTTTTTCGGCAACAGCACCAGCATTACTCCCGCGCAACGTATTGAAATATTAATGCGTGAAAAATCAGGACTTTTTCCCGAATCGAAACGGTTTAGCTTTTTCCTAGCAACCTTGCGCTTTGCGGCAAGTGTGTGATTTGTGAGATGGGTTGTGCGCAATAATTTACGCGATTTTTCAAAAAAATGGAGGCCATTCGACGACAGGTTTCATATAATTCATTTTCCACTATCACTATGCGCTCACAACAAGGAAGCATTTGATTCATACTTATTATCAATTACATTTTTTCCTGATATACCTAGTAGTCAATTGCTTTCGAATTGAAAATATTTTAGAAACTTTTGAACAGATTTATAAGATAGTAAATAACTGACATAGCATTTTCTTCAACTTCCAATTGTAGTTTTTCGCAAACTTTGTGCATTTTAAGTATGCATCATATAGAATTGAATCGGTATAAATTACGAGTGCATTTTGCCGTATGATTTGAGAGGCAGCGATGAGGAGCGGAAATTACGAGAGAGTTAATTGCGAGAAAACGAGAAAACAAGTTAAAAGTGTATTCCCGCATGTTTATTATTAATTCCTCCAGCAACTCGATGAGCGTGACTCATTCGCAAAATGCAAGGCATTCACATGCAGCTTTATGTTGATATTAATTTATGTTAAGTGCATTTTGCCGTATGATTATTAACAACATTGTGATTTCATTCAACAGCGGTGATCATTAAACGCCGCCGGTTGTACCCACTTTCGATTTTACTTTATATCGCAATAATTATGCGCTAACTTGCGGTAAGATTAGAAGCACCGCACGCAGGTGTGCGTTAAGTTTGTAATTAAATTAAAATATTGTTTTTATTACTTTAAAAATGAGACTAATTAGTCAATTTGCATCTGATTAATTCCAGAACAATATTCAGAGGGTGCAAGTGATAAGCTCTCACTGCCCGATGATGACAGCTTCAAAGACTTGAATTCGCTCACCGAAAACAATAACAAACCCACCAGCATTACACACCACCATCAACAACAGCTACAACAACAACAGCAGCAGCAGCAACAACAGCCGGTGACAATAGGGCGGCAGCATCAAGGCAACGGTCGCATCGTGCAAGACCTCTTATTACCACCCCCAAGTAATCAACACTTACGCAAATCTCCTCAGGTAATATACCGCACTTTTTCTTTATCTTTTCTTATTAATTAATTTATTTTTATTATGTTTTGATCATTGTGGAAGTATTGGGATGAATTGTTGCAGACCACCGCGTCGGAAGGTGGTGCGGGCGGCAGTGCCGGCAGCGGTGGCAGCACATCAATGCCGGCGACGACGAGCGCCACGCTCTCGGTGCACCATGAGCTCCAGCTGCTACGCGAGCAACTCGACCAGCAAAGCCAACAGACGCAGGCGGCCGTCGCGCAAATGCAATTGGCGCGCGAGCAATTAGCCGCCGAACAGGTACTACAAACATTCTAGTTTTTTTGTTAGCAATTTCTCAATCATTGCCATTTACAAGTTGAATGTGAAGAATGTGGAAAATTACCCAGTTTCAACGTTTCACTTGCGGGACATTTTCTTTGCGCACATAACATAAATCTTTGCGACTTTCCATCGGACATAATAAATAACCGCGCGCTGCGGCCGACAGGCTTGCGGGAGAAAATCGTCCGGCGGGAAAAACAAGCGCAAACGAAATCAAACGCACGATTGCCCCGCTCGTCGCATGGCTGAGGCACCGTACATATATATTTTCCTCTTGTGTGCATTGCGCAAAAAGAAGTGTTTCAATTAAATCCAAGCGCGCTGGCACAAAACAAAAATTGGCTATTTCCATAATTCAAAGCTTGGGGCAGTGCGCAAAAAATTAATAAAATTTCCTAGAATGGCAAGCGCAAAATTTAGTCAATAATTAGCAATTTTACGGATTTAGTTGCAAGTTTGTTGGTTTTTTTGCAGAGTGCACGCATGGAGGCGCAGGCACGCACCCATCAACTCCTAGTGCATAATCGTGAGCTTTTGGATCATATCGCCGCGTTGGTCGCGCACTTGCAGGGCAGCGACAAAGCGGCGAATTTGCCGCAGGGTTCACCGCATCTCACTATGCCACAGGTTGGTGTCTTTAGCTTAATATTTATCGATGTGCATTGATTTATCGGAATTATTTCCTATTACTTTACCTATTATTGTTGTTGCCAATGCAAAAGCGCATGTCAGTGATTTTACTTAAGTAATATTTAAATTATGTTGTGTTTTACAACATTAACCAAAATGTGAATACTTACAAAGTTTATTTTGCTGTTTTATTTTGCTGTGCATGAATAGTGTCATTGTGTGTGATTAGTGTTGATTTATACCTCTGTGTCCTGCGTGGCTTATACGACAGAATGCGGACAACAAGAACCATTTGCTGCTGGATTTGCTAACCGGAACGCAATGCTAGGTAAAACATTGCTAACTAACCTGAGTATGAGGAGTGAGTTTGATGCGATGGTTCAATATGGAATTACATCCCCCAGCAGCAGCAGCAGCAATCACAGGATGGATACCATGATCACAGCGACGAGCACAGTCCGGTGCTGCAGGCGCTCGGTCTGAACGCGCAGGGTCTGATTGAAAACCGCGCAGTGAGCTGCCTTCCTGCATCGCCCCTGCGCACCACATTCAATCATCCAGCGGCGGCCGGCGTGTTCAACTTTAACTATCCCTCGCAGTTGGACTTTAGCCTGGAGCAGCAACTCCTTCAGCGGCTGCAGGCGCTCAGTGGCTACACACCCCCGCAATACGGCGCCATGGGCTATAATCAGAACATGTTTCTACCCGGCCTGTATGCCAATCCGATGGTCAACAACAATTATACGCTGCAACCGCCGCCTACGAAGAAGTTCCAAGCATCGCCGCTGCCCGTGCGGCACTCGTTTCAGGCGTCGCCGGTGATGGATAAGCGGCCATCCCCGGTGCACAATAGCGATCCGTATCAGTCGCAACAGAGTTTGCTCTATCAATCGCAGCAGAATCTTCATCAACAGCCGCAGCAACAGCGGCAGCTCTCACAGCAGAATCTGAATCAGTCGAATAACAATCTGCCACAACAACAGCAGCAGCAACCACCTGCTCAGGGTCGATTTTCGCATGCACAGGGCCAGCAACAGAATCAGCGCAATTCGGAGCCGCGTTATATTAAACCGCTCTCACAGATGGGCACGCTGACGACAACGGATGCGAGTGGGCGCGTGCGTGTTATCGTGCCGGTGCCGCAGCAAGGTGGTGCTGTCGGTGGTGGTGAGCCGGAGGACACTTCTGCGTTTGCTGCCGATATGATGGCATCGATGCGGTTGGAGCCGGGCGGCGGCGGTGCGCCAATCACGCGCTCGACGAGCGAAAAGGTGCCCAATCGCAGTGAGCTCATGTCTCAAGTACAGCGAACAATGTGGGCGCGGCACACCACCAAATAAACACTTTCCAACTCTTAATACACTTCTTCAGCTCGTTACTTAATGTATATAATTGAATGCAGACGGGTGTAGAATATATCTAATCGAGTTTGCAAAAGTCAATATATTTTATAAATAATCGTAGACGTGGATTTAATGCCACATCGATGGTCAAATGGAAGTATTATTAGCATCCAGAGCAATTAATTGGAAACAAAGTATTAAGGTTGCTATCAGACAGGCTCACGAGTAATAACAACATGTTAAAATTTATCAAATTAATACAAAAGCAGATAGAAATGAATAAATAAATTGTAAATCTTAAATGTGTAAAATTGAATGATCATAATGTATTATAATTACTTATAAATAAATAATAAATGATGGAGATGTTAATATTTGACGTTGCACGCTGTAAATTGTTATATTTATTGTAAATGAAACATTATATTGTAAATTAAAGCAAAGGATTGTGATTTTAGTCTTCTCTTATCAAAACAGAACGAAAGAAGAAAAAAAAACTTGTTGATTTCTTTTTATATATTACCTTTTTTCTTCCTCAAAAAATCGCTCTCAAATATATGTATTAAGGTAAGTCTTGTAAGTGTAGTGTTGGTTGTAATATCTCCGGCATGTTGTCTAATTCATTAGAAACATGACAAAATTTATTACAATCATCCATCAGCACGTGTGATAATTTTCTTCATAATTGTATGACATGCTGAAACTGAAATACGACATTGGCGCATATTTTTGCGTGCTGCAGGCATATTTTGGCAAAAACATCGCTACATGCGGGCCAGCATGCACATTCATAATAATTCCTACTGTAATTCAAATATCGCGCATCCCACCATTGCAATAACTCAAAAATCGTATAATTTACCAAATTACGTAATAGATATTCTTTCCATTATGAAAACATTAAGAAAAATTAATACAACTAGAAGAAATCAAGCAAAGTCGAGTGTCAAACATAGCTCGTTCTTCTTCATTTATTGTTGCATAGGATAATTTCTAATTCGTTTGTTTGTCTAATAACATTACTTTTATTTGCATGGTTTATATCGACATAATTTTCATTTTAATTCACGAGCTGCATCACATTTTATATATTGTTATTAGTCTACATTTCATTAGTCATATTTTCGCGCACCGAAAAACACAATGTATGGCAAATGAAAATGCGCATTGCCCCGCGGCAATTTGCCCGAATTTCGCCTCTTTGTCGCTTTTTAGCTTTTGATTTTAGTTAGCCGACTATACATAAATTAATTAAACCCGACACCACCGCCGCGCCGTAGCGCTTGAAACGATTCCTGTGCGCATAAAAATTCTAGTTGTTTTTCGGACGCGAATAATTCCATTTTATTCCAATATTGCGCATTCGGAATTCGCCGAAAACGATGCGGTTGATGGAAAAACAAATTCGTATGGAAATGATTCTGGCATGGAATGTAAGATACTTTATATTAAATTCCAAAAATATTACGAAATCTGCATGGGCGAATTTATTAACGTTTAATTGAATATTCAATTTGGTTTAATTTTGCGCTGGGAAATTCTGTTCCGTTATCGGCGCAAGCAACAAGTGCTCTTTTCCACCGTGATATTAGATACAATTTTAACTTTATTTACATTATTATAATATTGATGCATTTATTACATTTTTATGCTTTTATTCTATTAATAATTATTTTATGATTTGTTATTCTTAAGTTGAGCGCCACGGCAAAAGTAGAGCGGTGGTTCGAAATGCTGGAGCCGACGTCAATTTCGCGACCGGAGAGCGGATTCGTCTCAGGGCCCGACCACAACGACGAGGCGGACGACGAACAGCAGCACCACCATCATAACGCGCACGCCGCCGACGACGACGAGCGCGCCATCCTCGAGGGCACCAAGTCGCTGCTGTCGAAGTTGAGCGCGCGCAAGCAGCGCAAACTGCTCGGACTCAAGCTGGGCAAGGTGACGACGTTCTGACGATCGCACGCCGGGCGAATGCGATGGCGCGCTCGCTATGAACGCTTCCAATAATACAATATAATACGACATCCTTACATCACGTTTTGGTATTATATCGCACGCATTCGATCCCGCTACCACTTTCCTTTGGCTACCTACTCCTATCATTTAAATTCATTAATTGGCAATTGATTGGCAATTTGGTGATTTAATTTCTTGTTACGTGCAATTGATTTAAATGACAACGA
The DNA here is from genome assembly GCA_030264135.1 of Myllaena sp. GC000078. Lineage (NCBI taxonomy): Eukaryota > Metazoa > Arthropoda > Insecta > Coleoptera > Staphylinidae > Myllaena > Myllaena sp. GC000078. The sequence goes on from JARJDR010002786.1 coordinate 47,284, forward strand.
TCTATCCACCCACATTGTTTCACTGCTCCGATTTGGCATTTTATGATTGAGCAAGTTTTAATTGTAATTATGCCCACTGGTCTTTTTTTGCTTTTCTTTTGTGCTGGTACTAGCTAATTGTTAACCGTTTAACGATGAGTGAATCATAATGGTGCAGAATTAATGCGATTACGCTTAGAGTATACATAGTACTTCCACTTACACGCGCGTTCCATTTCATTTACAATTAGTTGCGTATTTTTGTTTGCATACGATTTGCGAACGTAGACGGAAAACCCGAAGGAACGGAAATATATTACGTATGAGTTACGTAAATAGAATTTATTAACGTGTAGATTAGATTTAATTTCACTCTAATAATATTAGTTAATATTTATGTGTGTTGTAAATAACAACTCATCCAGCAACAAAAAGGCTGCCATACTTAATTAATCGTATCATATTATAAATGTTACTGTAATCGAGTTGTAATCGCTTTATTTACATTCGTTTAGTTAGAAATATGATTTTATTTATATGATGCGCATGTACATACATGGTATGTAGGTATATCATTCGAATTTGAATACAATTTGACAAAAACTAAAGATTGAGAAAGACTGTTTAGATTCTAAGCTAAGCAATCTTTTGATATACATTTATACATTTGTGATGTATAAATAAATTGAAAACATTATATTATTGACTGTTTTATACAATTTTTCATATTTTTTTTCAAGCGACTATAATTTTGTTGCGTTTGTCTAATAAATAATTAAATAATGTGTTCATCTCGCATTACGTATTTGTCGTGCGTAATAAAATTATAATTGAACAAATATCTATAATTAAAATTAATGTAGCATAATTAAATAACAATTGATTGACTAATTTAACCAATTTGTTTTGATGCTATTATTATGACAAGCCATTAAGTTAAACAAACTAAACTACGTGCGCAGAAATGAAGACATCATAATCAGTATTTTACTAACACCTAGGAAAAGTAAGTGTTAAATGATCGAAGAAAGAAAGAAATTAAATTATTTATTTCGAAACGACTTTATTTTGAATAATTGCAATTAGATAGATAAATTAAGGCATCATGCCTAATCGTAAGCAAAAAAGGCTGACTAAGTAATGTTCATTTTATGCAACGTAAACGAAACTTAATTTGAACATACGATATATTCATGTGTAATCGCTAATAATGTAATAGTTTATATTTATATTTGTACTTGTAATTTTCTTATTTGATTCGAAAACTGTTTTTTACGACTGATTAAAAGTGTATTGGACACGTTTATAGAAATAAAGTTAAAGATCGACAATGTTTCAATTCGCTAACGTGAGATCAATAAATTTACAGCGCAACAAATCACGTAAACAAATCGTAAGTATTTAATTAAATTAGTGTTTCCAATTAAAATCACAATTTTATATTTAATTAACTCTGATCAATTTTAAATATTTATAATTAATTCAGGTTTTTGTTATTTACTTTTTAATTATAACTAAATAATTAATAAAACATTTTAATTTCCACTGAAATTACTCTGGCAAAATGAACACTAAAATAGCATCGAAAACTACAACAAGAAGAAATTAAACAAAGTCATTTGTATGCCAAACACAATTTCTGTGTTTACATGCAAGCACCACACGCAGCCGGCATGCGTAAGTATAATAATTACAATGTAATTACCGTAGTGGCACAAAGTAAATAAATTTGGAATTTTAGGCAATGTTGTGCTCGCAACGTAACGCGATCCATCCTATCTACGCGCGCATATGTAAACAAACGCTCGGGGGTGGATCGCAACAAAATTATGCACGAAATTTACTTCGCGTTAATAATTAACAATTAAATTGAATTATTATACCACCCAACCGGCCGTCACCGGAAGGCGGGTGCGCATGCTTTTAAATTAACGCACCAGAAGTATAAACAAAAATTGATTGCTACCTGCCAAATTGATACATAGGTAGGCGCAACTAAATGATTTATTAATTACTGTCAAATCCGCACCCTGCTTTGTGGAATTATTATATTATACAGCGTCATAATCAAATTTGGGTGAAATTGGTTATAAACCTCGTTTATTTTTATAATCCGGGCGCCGCCATTGTCTAATTAGAATGTACGACCGCATCGCCATACCACGCCAGTAATTATCCTAATATGATACACTCCTAATCTACTCCACACTACGCTCCCTACTAAGAATGATTATGATCTTACATAATGAACAGGAGGCGTCAACGTTCAGGCGTCGGTCGCCGTCGTTGATGATGTTGCGCTGTGTCTTCCTTGTACACGGCACACACAAATAAGTTATTTACATGCACCGCCCGTATTATTACCAGTGATAATGATATAGGTATATGTACGTATGCATTTGTGTGGTTGGGTGAGGGTGGGTGTGAGTTAAAAGCAACAGGACGAATACAAAGGCGTAGCACTGGGTGGAGGCGCCGGGCTAGGTGCGGTATGCATAAGTAACTAGACGTGTCAACAGGCTGTAGTGAAAACGTGATCACCAACCACTCTCTCCCTTCCCCAGCAGGGCTATTAACATTAACATTCTCCGGATGACTCCCGCCTGCCTGCCCGATGTCGCCAACGGTCGCCGCAAACATTCGTCAATTGCATTTATGTTGTGCACGTCGTATACGCACAGTCGCCTGGTGTTGCCTTCGAGTAATTACCACCAAAGTAAATCAAAAACAAAATCCTAATTGCTAAATGAAAACGAACAATCCGAATACGCCGGAAGAAGGTAACGATGGTGGTAATGGTGGAGGTCATCGTGCAAAGTGGTCGTCGTCAGCGGCAGCGACAATGCCCGTCGGCATTTTGCGTCTCGGCGATTTGGGCAAAGTCGCCAGCGGCACCAGTTTATCCACAGCCGCGCGACTGTCACCGATGGAGATGAATTTCCTATCGTTGGTAAGTGCACATACCACATGTAGCATGCGTGGCTAACCAAAATGATTATTAATGATCAAATCAAATCAGCCTAATGCTGGTTGGATGGATGGATGGTTGGATGATTCGCTACATTTTTCATTCGCATTCGCATTTGTCACCCGCTGGACAACAAACGAGCGAGATTCACATTCATTTGGACAAATGTAATTATTAGCAATTTCCACGGCGTGCTTTTAGTCTAATTAACAAAAAAGCGCGCGCGCGCCAAAAAGTGCACATAAATTGTGCTCGCGCTACTTCCTCAGCCGCAGGCATTACTCATTCGAATAGTCAATAACGGCAACAATTTGTATTCAGATTCGAATTCGTTATGCTTGTGGTTGGTGGTGCGCCCCATAGTGAAAGTAATTCGCACAAAGGAATTGAAGGCGGATGAGGAGTAAAGGAATGGGCAAGATAATGTATGTATTCGCGAGGCGATGCGTTTGCAGGTGTGGTTCGGATTGAATAAATGCGCGCCCGCCGCACGCCAAAGCGGATTTCTATTAAATTATAACTCTTTCGGACGTGTTCTCTCCGTGTCTGTCCTACATACGAGTACATGCATTCATACACGCACCACCCCGCCGCAACGGTTCTCCTTCCCTTTCCGTCTCGACCTTTTCCACCATTATCGGGCGCCACCGCCACCAACCGCCCGCCGCTACAAATCAGTTAGTTTGCTCTCCGACTCCCGTGAGAAAACCACCACCTCTCCAAATACTCTCTCCCTCATCGGGGTTGTGCGATCCGCGTTGAAATCAAAGCAATCACCATCAAAGGGGCGTCAAAGTGTCTCTGTGCGACCGTGCTACCGTTATAGATCGACCAACCGTCGTCACCGCAGCCGTCGATTGATCGCTTATCGGTAACGTTCGCCGACGACATCACCGATCTGTCCCCATCCGAACCGGAAGCGCCGTCGAAAGATAGCGGCATGATGGATAAAGTGCACTTTCCAAACGGCGAAGGTTAAATTACGGTTCCAAAACTTTCGAAATAATTCGTGCTGCAATGCTACGATATTTGTAGAAGTGGTGGTGCATTCGGATGAGGATGACGACTACTCCGGTAGCGTGATGGCAATCATGCAGCGACGCGCATCCACACGTCGCTCGAAGAAGAGCAAACCATCTGGTTCACGGCGCGGTTCCTCGCCATTCAGCCCGGATATCCTCCCCGACAACGAAAGCCGTCGGCGCTCATCAGTGTTCACCACCAGTAGTGGCGAGTAATAATCATCACTTCTGTTTCCGCACAATTTGTTAGTTAATCGCCGCTTTCGCTGCTTTCAGCACCGCCATTACAATGGAGGATAGCTACAATGCGGCTGCAACGCAAGAGCAAATATTTGAAAATCTTAAACTGCATAAAGAAGTGCTCGCTAATGTGAAGTTTCAACCGTGGAATATGCGCCGTAAGCTGAGACTTGTCACGCAAGCCAAATCATACATCAAACAGCACGAGGGCGCTCTACAAGAGCGTCTTGCGCAGAGTCACTCCACCAAAGACATGCTGGCGCGTTGGAATATTTATTTGGTCAAAGTATGATGCACAACGCTTAAAATTAACCCAATCAGTAACATGGAATACATGCAGAAATTACAAAAACTGCGTCGTGAAATGGCGAATCTGAGCAACTGGCTGATTCCATGGGAGAAGCGCATCAAACAAATCGAATCGCACTTTGGCTCCGTGGTGGCATCGTACTTCATCTTCCTGCGCTGGTTATTCTGGGTGAACATCGCCATCTCGTCCACGTGGATTGCTTTTGTCGCCGTGCCCGAGGTAAGGGAGCACATGCGGTGCGACCGGTTTGCACTCGAGAAAATACGGTCCCCAGGGCTGTGTCAGATGGGCGGCAATGCCCATCGGATGCGCCAGCAATTTATCATACCGCCCTTCAACATAATCCATCCACTGCTTATAATTAAAAGCGCGAAATGCATGCGCATTGGCAATAGATGCGGACCAATACTGGCAAGCTCTAACATGACTACACATATCTTTATCCATCTCAAATCTCGAAGCTTTCTCGTTTTCCTTAAATATGGCATTCGCGCTTAGTTGGTCACATCCGGTTTGTTGTTTACCGCCATTGGGATAAAAATCCACATGGCCAATCGGTTCCAGGATACCCAAATGACCGCCGTTGGTGTGAATCATATCCACAAATTTAGCGCACTTTTTTACTTCCTCCGCAATTGTCAAACCGGGGGTTCGGATGGTCGGATCAAGGCCCGTTACACGTGCGATTTGCTTCTGCGTAATTTGAGTGATACCAGCGGCGGCTTGGATGGCGACCGCGACGCCCAGCCCGTGGCCGATTAAGTGGAACGATTTGATTGGAATCGCGTTGGCGCGCGTGATGTTAATAACGAATTCCATTAGATCCACGGTGGCGGCGTCGACGTCGCCCGCCGACGAGCGCCAATCCATCGCAATCACATTCCAGCCGGTGCGAGCAGCCATGCGATCGGTGATGTCCGCGATCCATGGCGCTGTTTGAGCCGCATCGGCCGCGTCGGGGATTATTAACTTGATCGGGTTTTTATTCGGCAATCCGCAGTCGTCGAAAGTTAATTGCCGGGGGGTGGAATTGTCTCTAAAAACTTTTATACTAACGCAAAGCTGAGTGCGTTTGGGTAACTTACGATCGATAGAGATGAAAGGCAGAGATTTGCGTCCCATCTCCACCGCCAATAAGGGTGGTTCTCGGTTCGAGACGTTGAGCTTCGCGAGCACCCTTGAGTGCTAGCAAATTGAGGAAGGACATTAATAATAAACCCATTGTGCGTTACGTGCACGCAGCAAACAATCGAAAACTAATTCGCTTCGATGGCACTTGGAAATAATTGACCAATGCGTGCGGTCATTATTAGCTGTGTTCGCAAATTAAACGTGTTTGCAATAACAGTTGAGCAAGACTTCTAATTTCACGGTCAGATGCTAACGGCGGACTATCAACCCGATCGGAAATCGATATTGAAGGAGGATAAATACAATGCGACCAACTTCCTTACACTCTGGGATTTTGAGGGTGTCTTCAAGTACTCGCCGATGTTCTATGGATGGTATACGAACGCAAAGCGCACAGAACGCGGTGGCGCTTATAGTCTGCCGCTGGCGTACTTCTTCACCGGGTTGGCGGTGTACATTTTTAGTTTTGTTGCCACCCTCCGGAAGTAAGTGGCGACGAGTCAATTATTTGCATTCCTAACGAATTTATGCGGTAGAATGGCTGAAAATTCACGCATGTCGAAATTGTCCGAGAAAGAAGACGAGTGTATCTTCTCCTGGAAACTCTTCACCGGTTGGGATTATATGATTGGTAACGCAGAGACGGCGCACAATCGAGTTGCTTCGATAATCATGGGTTTTAAAGAAGCTTTATTAGAAGAAGCTGAGAAGAAGCGTGAAGCTCAAAGGTCAAATAATTTTTAATATCATATGCAGGATTGTGGCTAAATTTAATTTTTAGTTGGAAAACTATTGGGTCCCGAATCCTGGTCAACATGGCGGTGCTGAGTCTTTTGGGTCTCTCCGCTTATGCAGTCATCACTGTCGTCGAGCGATCGCATGAAACCGGTGCCACTAGCACCACATGGCGGCGCAATGAAATCACCGTTGTCATGTCGCTAATCACTCTGTTTTTCCCGATATTTTTTGAACTCTTAGGGTATTTTGAACATTACCATCCGAGGAAACAACTGCGTTTGCAACTAGCACGTATTATGGTTTTGAATCTGCTGAATTTGTATTCGTTGATCTTTGCATTATTTGGGAAGATTAGTGATATGACTACGCAGTTACAAGGGTATAAACTTGGAAATGAGACAACTAGTACGGTGGAGACTTTTACCGCGGGCAGTTTACTAGCGGCCCAAGCGCTGCCTCTACAAGTCGGCAATCTTTTGAGCGAATTAATTGAGAATATCACCTTTATATTGCCGAATTACACCGGAATTGAGGTTGATCTTGAAAATTTGACTCAATCTTTCTGGGCCAACATGACTACTAGCAAGCCTATGGGGTCTATGGATGCTGAAGACTATGAATTGGATTTTAGCTCAGTCCAGTTAGCCTTTGAAGAATTGCTCACCACCATTATAGACGTCATAGAAAATACTGGTTATGCACTAAATGAGACCACCACTGCAACAATTGAAACATTTGTTCACTTGAATACCAGCCTAGCGGAATTCTTTGAAAATCTTTCAACGAGCACAACTTTAGAAGACTACTTTAGTACTTCTTCAACAATGGAATTTTCTTCACCTACCTCACCCACTCCAGATCAATCAACAGCTTTATCTGAACTCACTAGTGCGACAACTAAACAAAGCACAACGTTAAAACCAACAATTCGCCCTGCAAAGCAAAACACTTCCGACTACAGTTACCGTAGTCACCTGCGCAGCCTGTGCTGGGAAACGATGTTCGGCCAGGAATTGGTCAAGCTAACCATCATGGACCTTGTTATGACTCTGCTCTCAATCCTCACCATTGACTTCTTTCGCGGTCTCTTTGTGCGCTACATGAACAACTGCTGGTGTTGGGATCTGGAAAAGAAATTCCCGCAATACGGCGATTTCAAAGTAGCCGAAAACATTCTACATCTAGTGAACAATCAAGGTATGGTTTGGATGGGTATGTTCTTCAGTCCTGGCCTTGTGGTAATCAATGTAGCCAAGTTATACATCATGATGTACATTCGCTCATGGGCGGTGCTCACCTGCAACGTACCGCATGAAGTTATTTTTCGCGCGTCGCGCAGCAACAATTTCTACTATGCTCTGCTGCTGATGATGCTCTTTCTCTGCGTGCTGCCCGTGAGCTACACAATCGTCTGGCTGGAACCCTCATGGCATTGTGGACCATTCTCCGGCTATCATCGTATTCTGAATATATTCACGACCACATTGCGCGCGTTGCTCCCGAAATCCACGCATAAAATTTTGGAGTATATTGCTTCGCCCGGTATTGTGATTCCTCTCTTGATGTTGCTGATTTTGATCATTTACTACCTGCTTTCTTTGTCGGCTGCTTTGCGGGAGGCTAATAACGATCTAAAGGTTAGTTGCATGGATTTTGAAGATTTGTAGTAATACAATTTATTTGGTTTCTGTTTCCAGATTCAATTACTAAGAGAAAGAACGGAGGAGCGCCGCAAAATGTTCCAGATTGCGCATAAACGTCTGGAGCCAAACACGCCATTTGGCAAGTGGAAAAAGTTACTGCAGGGCATACCTAGCAGAAGTTTCGATGAGGCACCCAAACAGGAATCGGTTGAAACCCCACCGCTTACTAAACAGGAAGTGTCATCTGACCGCGGTGCCAATCAAGGTAGTTTGTCAAAATTCATCCTAAAAGCGATCAAAAATCGGCATGAAACCCATCCAATCCTCAAGCAAACTGACGTTAAAACTAGCATTGATGATCCTGCAACTAATAAGCTTAGTGGCATAGATGTACCGAATGTCAAAGAAAGTACAATTACACTGCCGGTGCATGAAGACCCCAGCAACACAGACTCGGAGCAACACGATTCATTGCCCGATGACGCTTTGCATCTTGAAGAGAAATCAAACGAGAGAAAAAAGAAAATCCTTACCAAGACAACTGACTTAAGTCGCAAGGATTCCATTGCATCCAACTGGAGCGAAAACATCCCAGTGATCACCATCAGCAAAACAGAGAGTTCAGAGTGTATTCTTGAAGATAAAAACAATAAGATTAAGATCGATATAGAGAAGAGTAGCAGTGATAATCGTAAACCGCAAATTAGATACGTTCTGAAGAAGCAGACGGTTATTGAACGTGCGGAAACTGCCACAAATAATATTGCTAAAGCTGATAACGAGTCTGCTACTGCTACAGTTGAAAAGAGCGCTAAAGATTTAGCAAACTTGGAATTGGAGGAAGCCAATGCAATTGGAATCAGAGTGGAACAAAAACACACGGCCGAAGCGGAATTAGACGCGGCGAATGCGGGAGAGCAAAAACTTGATGGCGGGAAAGAAATTGCGGAAGCGGCGCCGAGCGCAGCCGAAAAGTCCGAGATCGGACGCGTGGCAAGTGAACGCTTTCAAGCGGCTGCTGCGTCCAATAGCACGCGCACCGAATCGTCCACGGATTATAGGGATAGCACGTTTTCTAATTAACATTGTTTGGCGGCCAGATTCCCCATTTCGAGATTAACTTTTGTACGGCGCTCGAAAATCAGCCGTATTATCATGCTAAGAATGAAGGTGGGAATTGATAAATAGCTTTTAATTTGAAGACGAATAAATGGTTAATTAAATTGTATGTGAAATGTGAAAATAAAAAAAAGAATTATAATACATAAAGAAGTAGGGATAAATATTACCAGATATCATTCATTCGCTTAGTTTTCGGTAACATAAATATAAATGTTGTAATTCCATGATGATGAATGAGAATGAATGGATTGGTAGAATAAATGAGAGACATTGTTATATCCGCGTTTTATCATCACTACGAAGAGTAGTCGAATGTGTTGCGATCGTTAGCGGTCCACGATAAGGGCTGACACGAATTTCTTGGCCTTCGGCGTGGCACTTTTGAACTTGTTATCAATATGCTCCGAACGTCGAACTTTTTGACTACGTGCAACAAATCGAGTAAAAAATACGTGTATTATTCGATGTCGCTGTCGATGTGTTGCTGCAAAGTGAAATTGCATATTAATGCATATTCTCATCGCTCTCCATTTAGTACCAATTATAATTCCATAAAGCCCATTAAAACTTGCAACGCAGAGCGCCCTACTATCGCGATAAACTAATAAACGTTATCTAGTTAATATTCGGCGGGAATTTGGTCATTTGGCATTTCATGAAATGCTCTCCGCGCGCGCGCGCGCGCCGAAGGAAGCGTCAGAGGAAATACGATTACAGATAACATATTATCGTTCTATTTTCATCCTGCCAAGCAATTCATAAAACGACTACTTCACTGGTTTCAAACATTTACATTACACTATGTTCATTTTGAATTAACATACATTTTTCGTTTTCTTTGTGGTTTAGTTCCGCGTCGGGCCCTGAGGACAAAACGAAAGCACACTTTAAGCGTCATCTTCTTCTTCTTCGTCGTCGTCTCTATAATTCGTTTTCTGCCCAAAGACGTAATCCGTAAAGGCGGTCTATACTTATATCGGCAAAGGGAAATGCAGCATGATGCAGCAGCTACAGCCTTTCTCGTCTCTTTATTCGATGCACCGCCACCGCCACCGCTGCGGCGATGCCGATGATGGCATCCGAAGCTTGGGAAGTTGCTGAGCTGCATACGCGCACCGCCACACACAACTCGTGCCGTCTCTCGCGCTGCATATGTATAGCACTCGTATTTACGTAGCTTTCTGCGCCGCGCCGGTGTGTGCGTGTAAAACCATCTGGACCACAACCGAGATCCGTGGATGCTGGGCTGGCGGTGGCCGTTGGCTGGCTGGGCTGGCTCAGTTGCGCGTTGCGAGTGCGTCGGTTGTGTGTGCGTCCCGCGTCGGCGTCGGCGTCTCACCATAATGCCGCGCACGTGAACAAATTCAGCCCGCGATTTACGATTTTGATCACGTTCCAAAACAACAAGTGCAAGCAGAAAATACAGTCGCCAAACTGATGATGAGATGAACTTGGTGCTGTGCGCGAGTACGGTGTTTAAGTGTTGAATTTTAGTTAATTGTAATAAGAATAAAAATTCGAATGATGCGCAAGTGGACATTATTTTGGTGCGTGCACGTGTGGGTGGTGTGCGCCGGTGCGCTGGATATGGACTACACGCCGGCGATCGGCCAAAACGGCACCAGATGCTACGATGATTTCAAGCGACCGCAGGTAGAGCAAACGTGTTTCGTGCACCTTCCTGGAAGCTGCTGGCAGCTAGTCTTTTGGCCAATTTTTTTCCAATTTATAATCTTCAACTAAGTCACCAAGAACACATACAGCAGCTAAAATGGAAGCAATTCTACCGTTCTACAGTTCACGCGCGTTAACGCGGTGAAGTCGCTTCTATAAATAATCGAACTTGGGGCATGTCTCAAGCCCCTGTCACACAGTACGAGTATGTTTCTTAGACAGAATACATGTTCCTGTACTGATACATATTTGATGAAATCTAAGACGAAATTTAAAACTATTTGAATGTTAAATTAAACATTTACTGACGCAACACCTCGAAAGGCTTACACCGTGTAGAAAATCTGAAAAGACGAAGGACAACCCACACACCAAGCCGACCACAAAAGTCCACACTCACTCCTCCAACACAAATAAGTCTATTGAAATCGTCTGGAACGTGAAACAGCATCGTCGTCGTCGTCGTCGTTGGCGATGTCGGCCGACCGAAGAGCGTGTGTGTTTAGATTTAGATCTCCACCGCCGCGCCGATGTGGATGGTGATGCCTGGATACATGCACGGTCGAGATTTGTGGTTACTGGTTACTGGTTACTCTTGCGGTTGAAATGGTTGAAAATTCAATAGGTTACTTCAACTTTAATACACTAGCAACAATTCATGAGTCAAGCAAAGAGATAATATTCTACAGCCGTAAGAGAGTTACGAAAAGTGGAAGAGATTAGAATGGTGTGGCTGGGCCTTTTGTCCGCGTCATTTAAATAAATAGTTTCGGACATGGGTTTGCTGCCTTTGCGTAGTGAGCACAAGCTCGGGTTTAATAGTTATAGTTGTGGCCGGACCCTTTTCCGAGTCCATACATATTTCAAACGACATTCGCGAAGCTTACTTGCTTATTGTTGAGAATAGAAATTAATAACATTAGAGTATAGTTACTTATTGCCTTCTTGGGTTCGCTAAGTTAATGTTTGTTTTCATAACGAGTGTTGTTATATAGGTACAAGTTAAATTTATAACTGTAATTAATAATCTCTTCATATAGTCGCATCGATTAATTTATCGACACGGTAAGCGGTAAGCGCTCGTAAAAAAGGCTAATTAATAGGTTGAGAATTTTAATCGATACTTGTAGTTGAGTCTTGCAACATATTTGACGTGATTGCCGGATAGGTTTAAGTGGGCTTTGATTAATTCTCTTTTCGACTAGCATCTCAATTAAACTTTTTTTATTTTGGCCATATCAATATCAACATATAAAATTTAGTTTTAGTCTTGTTTTAAAATAAAACAATTTTATTACTGAAGCTAGTAGTGGAGTTTACTTGATTTTAGTTAATTTCAAAAAAAAAAGTATAACTTTGTTTTGGGGGCATGGTGGTTGTAGCATTGCCATGCCGGCGTGTGCCATAATTTATGGTCGCATATAAATTACAGTTTAATATTACGCTCTCCTCTTGCGTCTCTGTGCGCCGCGCGAGTTGATTTAGATTATGCCCGGGTCGCGTACTTTTCTGCCTGCTGATGACTCGAATCCCTATGACCTACTATACGAGTACTCCGCATCGTGCGAAATTTGGATGCGTTCGTTTTCTTGACCACCAAATAGTTTCTCACATTGAAACATAAATTTGCCACAAATAGCATCAAGCACGAAAATCATTTTGTGATTGGTGACAACTCCTTTATTTGTGTATATTTCCTGCTTTTTAGGTTTGCATGAGATATTTTAGTATGCAATTCGTCGTCGTTTCGTATTTTTTAACGTGTGCCGATTTCGGTCCAGCGTGAAAGGTGTAAAAGCCCACCGTATGGCGGCGCAAGTAAAACGTTTTTAATTGGGGCGTTGCGCTGTCGGTGGCTGCAATCATTTCGCGATTAATTAAAATCGTTGGATGCGTCCGCCGCATCTGTTATACTTTGTACAATTTTAAAAACAAAATACCATTAAGTATAAATAATGTGGTTATTATTAGCGTGAATCATTTCTTTTCACCGTATATTCCAAAGTTATAATTGTTCTGAAACCCTGGAGGAAAGAATTAAATCGACATTTGTTTGTTAATTACCCGGCCATTAAGTTGTATAATGGCAGCCACACCAAGCAATTCGTGACTGGTACGCCTGGACCTGGAAGTAATTAGCTGCATTCGTACGAATTTCGATTTTCCCTTCAGTTTGGTCAATATGATTTTTTTTCTCTTGCGGACGACTCTGATTTATTCTTTCCATTATCTTTGGAATGAATGGGGCGCCGATAGATATAGTTTGGGGTGGTGGAGATTGAAGATTAAGATTGGGACACATCTGTTTCTTTCCGTGCAATCGAGCATGAAATTGGATTAACTGTCACTTCCTTCTTCCTCTGACTTGCTGCCCATTCACAACACCCTTTTCACAAGCCGCCGAACCACAATCGAACTCTCTCAGGTTGATTACATCACACCACGATCCCAATGAAATCTTCAATGTCGAACAATGATTGATGGCTTTTCAGAAAGAAATTTGAAACGGATTTATTTAATTCAATTGCTAATATAATTGTAATTAAAATAATTAATATTTATTACTATCAATAAGTAAAGTAAGCGTGTGTAAATTATGATATTTATATTCTTGGTAATGATTTAATTCGATTTGATCGACATTTCTCTTGATCGTAATCTCGACATTGACGTCGGCATCTGCATGCGTAAATTGATGCCGATGCGCATTCGCTAGTACTATTTCTTGAGTGTATTGCAATGTCGGCGGGTCCACATAGCCTGTGGCCGCGGCAGCAGCAGCTCTCGGTCGTCAACCCCAATAGGAGTCGACTCTTCAGCCGATGACGGCTAAATGCATCACGCGTACTTGTGCATACACCAGCCAACTATTATATTGCATAATTTGATGATGCAAATGCCAATTGCAGTAAAACATTTCTAAAATTATACACTCATACCAAAAAGAGCCAAAAGACGTAAAACAAAACATGTTTCTATCGTTTATTATCCATGAATCGATCAATTTATCATTGATTATAATATGTACATATATTATTTGGGTTTGCAGCGATGTATACCAGGTTTTGAGAATCCCGCCTTCAACAACCTCATTGAGGCGACCAACACGTGCGGCGACAACGGACCAATCGAATACTGCGTGCAAACGGGCATCACTAGCGTGCGGAAAGCATGCGACACGTGCTACCCCGGCCAGCATTCGTCGCACTATCTCACGGACGACAGCAAGGACCAGCAGACGTGGTGGCAATCGGAGACGATGAACGAAAACATTCAGTATCCCAGCCAAGTAAATCTCACGCTGAATTTAGGTACGGTCATCACAAATTACTACCTCGCCATTTCCTTAATCACATTCTAAATTCTAAATTGATGAATGACACGCTAAAATCTAGCTCATAGTAGCGTCTTGTAGTAGTACAAGTAACTGTTGAAATTGCGAAGAACATAAATCAGTTCAGAATTCATTAGTCGCGTGGGTGCACGTAATGAAACGATTTGATTTGAAATTCGAGCGTCCGAGACGAACGCGCACGCATGACGATAATAGCAGCCGGACGACAATCGCAATATGAATTTCATAAAGCTCGTATGCATTAAGCATTGGACCCGCGTGTGATAGGCAGGCACCAACAGTAGCAAAAGCAACAGTGATATACGTTTATTTATATCGCTCGGCGTCCGCTTTGCGCCGTCGATATCGTCCAGCCGAAACTAACACAAGAGTTGCCCTAAAATATAGTAGTTGGTCGTTATAGTGTTGCTATCGTTGCCATTCGTCATTTCGCGCGTATCGTTTGTAATAAGGAACGTAATCAGTTCATGTGCGTGTAGTAGTTATGCCGCGTTCTCCTACTATGGCAATGCTGATGCCTATAAAATCGATTAAAGCAGTGAAATGATTTAAATACTTACCTTTAAATCCATAATTGTATATATAGGCTAACTAATTATACAATTTTTCAGGCAAAGCATTTGACATCACGTACGTGCGCATCTGGTTCCATTCGCCGCGTCCGGAGAGCTTTGCGATCTACAAGCGCACGTGCGAAACATGCCCTTGGGTGCCATATCAATTTTACAGGTACTTCTTACTACTTCTCGATTATCCATTTCAGTTCCACTTTAAAATGAATTATATTAAAATAATTTAATTATTTCAGTGCAACCTGTCGAGATACATACAGTCTTCCGGACTCAACGCATATTGGAAAGGGCGAAGACACTAGGGCACTCTGCACGTCCGAATATTCAGACATATCGCCGTTGAAAGACGGCAATATTGCGTTTGCCACGTTAGAATACCGTCCATCCGCTTACAATTTCGATGCTAGTCCAGAATTACAGGTAAATATCATCAACAGCAAACACAGTTCTTTCACAAGAATTTATTTATAAGTTCATTTACAAATCAATTTTCTATCGTGCCATATTAACAACAAATTTTGCATTCGCATAAGGAAACAAAAATTACACGCAATTGAAGAGTACGCATGTCATGACGGGGATGATAAATAGCAATAGCGTTTTGTAGAAATCGAATAAAATCACGGATGTACAGAAGGCGGATGATAGTGAGCTTTAGATGGCCAACCCAAACACGGAAACGATGCAGTACATCGTTTTGTTCTCCCAGCGCACCGTGCACGTGCCATCGGTGGCGCTGTCCCAGTAGCACGAGCTCGCCGTATGCAAACCAGCGCCAGTCTTCTGCATGATGCTGCACGTCACCACGTACTTGAACGCCTTCTTCATCTTGCTGAGCGCCGACAGGCACTGCTCGCTGACGCCGGCGCTCCACTGGTTGACCTTCTCCTGCTGGTAGGCATTGCCGCCGATCGTCGCCTCGATCGTCTCGTTGATGATCTTGCTCACGTCCTCAACAACAAACTGGTTCTCATCCTCGTCCATAGTGCTGCCGCTGTCGTAGCTTCCGCCGCTGTCGTGATTGTCGTCGGCGTTTTTGCCGTCAACGTCGTTGTCGTCGTCGTCGTCGTGGTGGTGGCGTCGGTGGCGTACAAGGGCCGGTCGTACACGTCGCCGTCGTCCGCTGAATGACAGCTGCCGCCCGACGTGCGATTTTGTTTCAAACATTGTCGTCATCGGCTCATCGCCGCCTTCTCGCATGGTGCACTTGATTTGGATTGCTTGTCGCGGTGGTCTTACTCGTTGGAGCCGTTGGCCGGGACTGAAACGGTTTTGCCGTCATCCGGGCGGCGGCGCGGGGAGGGTGGGATTTATATTGCTTTGCGGTTGTAGTTTTAATCAAATCCAGAGAGTTATTGCCGCTGTTGCGGGTGTTACGAAAGGTGCGTGGCACGAAGTGGTTCGAAGGTGTAAATAAATGTGGGGCGCAAAACAACGAGTCACGCGATGCACCCGTTTTTTGCACTCTACATATTGTTAGTATCTAGTTGCGGTGCCGGTGGTGCGCCTGCATTATACTATATATTGATGAAACGTGCGAGGGTGGCAGACAACTCATTTATCACCCATGTCTTGTCATGCTTCTATTGAAAAATTGTAAAAATTTATAATATGTGATGAATAATGGTGTAATATAGGAATGGGTGACGGCGACGGACATTCGCATCTCGCTGGACCGCTTGAATACGTTCGGCGACGAGGTGTTTGGTGCGATGGAGGTGCTGCGCTCGTATTTCTACGCCATCGTCGAGGTGTCGGTGGGTGCACGCTGCAAGTGCAACGGTCACGCGTCTGAGTGTGTCGTCTCGTCGGACATTGACGGCACGCAGCGGCGTGTCTGCAAGTGTGAGCACAATACGGCTGGGCCAGACTGCAACGAGTGCCAACCTTTCTACAATGATGCGCCATGGCGCCGCGCCTCTGAGAAGAATGCACATGAATGCAAACGTGAGTTTGTCTATGATTCATATTTCCATTACATATCGAAATCGATCAAAGGTAGATCCAATTTATTACGTGCATAAAATGTGAAATGGTAAAGTAAACAGTCGACGACGGGTTGAAAAATAGAAGAGATGGAAATAGAGGAAATGTCCGCATGGATATGTAAATATGAAATATGCGTAGGTACGTTGAAGTAACGAGATATGACGCGAATGCAAAGTGCAGAGACGTTGCAAATACAAAGGGAATAAAATATTTGATTTCCCAACCGCACAACGACATGCATAAAAGCGAAAATAAATATGGATACTTAACGTAATATTACCGCTTACTACGTGCAATGGAAATGTTCAATTTTATTCCTTATCTTGCATTTGGTAAAGCAAAGCAAGCCAAGAATAAGCACCTTGCATTACCTGAAACAGAAAATTAATAACCGATTGATTTTAATTTCGTTTTTTTACGTACATTGCTGAAAGTAACAAACGATAAATCGCCAAAACCATGCGCGTCCAAATACAAATGGCGATTCGCACGCCATAAAATCAAGCACACATAACGCTGAGTGGTGACATCCGCACCGCACCAATCCGCCTCGTAGATGTGCATCGATACATCACTGGTCGCATCGATCAAGCGTTGTCCAATGAA